>SNQJ01S0197955.1:0-17231 GCA_010110895.2 Picea sitchensis
TCTTAGAGGCCCTTAGTCTCCCACAAGTTCACCTGGCGGAGTATTGACTCCAGGGGTTTTTGATGTCTACCAAGTCAGTCAAGAGGCGAGTGGCACCCTTGGAGCACGTGGTGCGTCCTGAAGGGCACGTCGTGCAAGAAAAATGGAAAGAGGCGGGTGGCACCTTTGGAGCACGTAGTGCGTCCTGAAGGGCACGTCACACAAGGGAAACAGATGAGGCGAGTGGCACCCTTGGAGAACCTAGTGTGTCCTGAAGGGCATGTCGTGTTGTTAATGATAAATGAATGAAACTATATGGCCTTAGGACGAATAATGTGATAAGAAAATTTTAAACCAATTTCCCTAATAAATTGTCGCCCAGCACGAAAATTAAGGTCTAGGTCTAATCTTTGTTGGTGGTAAAATTTTACCTTTTTATAAATAAATAAATAATAATAATAATAATAATAATAAACATATATATAAATAAATAAATAAATAATAAAGATAATCTTCATTAACCTTGTGACAAGAAGGGGGTAAGCAATTAAAGTGTTTTATAAAAATCTTTTGGGATAAAAACTTAAAAAGGGGAATGATTGTTTTACTTTTATGCTAATTAAAAATTTAACTCATTAAAAAAGGGGGAAGAAGGGTAAGTTTCTGCACTAGCCTTTTTGAGTTTAATTAAAAAGGGAGAAGGGGGGAATCTAAAATAATTAGGAAACTGGGAAAAACAGAAACCTTAAAAGAAAGGGGAAACACTAGGAAAAAGCAGTTAGTCCAACTTAGTAAGGTATCTACCATTTAAGAACTTTCTAATTTAAATTGAACTAGAAAATTAATAATGGGGAAAGTCATTAAAACCTGTAAGGGAATTTGGGGACACCTAGGAGCAATTCTAGGAGTGACTCTAGGTGGGTGAGGGAAATAAGTGTAATTAATTAATTAAAGAAATTAATTTATGGAGGAATGAAGGGGATGGGTGACACTTGTACGGGGAGGATTTTTAGGAATTAATTTATTAAACATTAATTTAAATGAGATTTTGAGAAGGTAAAGGAGTTCAAAACTCTATATAATGAAGGGAGGAGAAGGAGGAAGATCTCTTATGTTTGCGTAACGTTACACTGCGTAAATATATACTTGACTGACTTATCTTGTGGGAGTTGGGATACCCAGTTCGGTGAGGCGTGGTAGCTCGGCCTTGCGAGGCGCGCTGGGAGCTAACTAAATCTCTAGATAGTGTGTGTGGTCCATTTGCAGCTCAGGGGGCTAAGGGGGGAGAAAAGTAACCCTAGCGTTGGATGGGAGGTACCGGTGAAGTCTCATCGGTTGGCAAGCGGGAGATGCACGAAGCGCGCAGAACATCAACTCATAGCGGGCAATCAGGAAACAATACACTTTCTTTATTTTTGCATGGTAGATTGTAGTAGGATTTATGCTTTGGATCTACATGTTTAATTGGGTAAGTAAATTGATTGTCTTAGCGTTCTAGTTTATGACTGAATTTTTCCATAGCCTATAGCTCGATGATTGACTGACTCCCATGGGCTTCGATTCCCGGCATGTCTTGACCGCCCTGTGGTGTATTGATTTGTGAAGATTGTGGTTGTTTTTTCCTTTCGTCCCTAGCTCATCAGTCACCACCTGAGCAGTCGGCCAGGAGCCTGATCTACGGTCGTCGCTTTGGCATTAATAGACCTATGGATCTCAACGTCCTGCTTTTTTTTGCGTGGATGATGAGCGAAGGACATTCCTGCCAGCCGTCTACCTCTGTTATTATCCTTTGCTGATTGTTTGACTTGCGCCATCTAGCAAAGACCTCTGCGTATGGATTATCTTGCATCCTTGTTGGTTTTTCTCTATGGCTTGAATGATAGAATCCCTACGATCATTTCAATGACTTTTCCCATTGGATCCTTGTGTTTCTCTTACTGTTGTCTGCGTTGTATTGGTATTCTGGCAATGGAAAAATGAATTGATTTCATGTCTGCATTTTTGTATTGGTATCCTGGAATGGAAAAACGTTTTTATTTGTTATTCTTGTCTACGTTGTATTGGTATTTTGGCAATGGAAAAACGATTTGATTCCCTGTCTACAATTTTATATTTGGTATCCTGGAAATGGAAAAACATTTTTTTGTGATATTCATGTCTGCGTTGTATTGGTATTCTGGCAATGGAAAAATGATTTGATTTCGTGTCTGCATTTTTAGGTTTGGTATTCTGGCAATGGAAAAACAAATTGATTTCATGTCTGCATTTTTGTATTGGTATCCTAGAATGGAAAAACGTTTTTATTTTTTATTCATGTCTGTGTTGTATTGGTATTCTGGCAATGGAAAAACAATTTGATTCCCTATCTGCATTTTTATATTTGGTATCTCGGATATGGAAAAACATTTTTTTTGTGATATTCATGTCTGCATTGTATTGGTATCCTGGCAATGGAGAAACGAAATCATTTCCCTGACTGTGTTTCTATAATTGGTATCCTGGCAATGGAAAAACAAAGTCATTTCCATGTCTTTGTTTCTATAATTGGTACCCTGGTAAGCGAAGGGCATTTTGGTCATTCATGTATGCGTTTACATTTGGCATCTGGGCAATGAAAAAGGGAAACCACGATTTTTCCATTTGAAACGTGTATGAGATTGTCGTTGAAGTGCCCACGTTTTTTCTTTTAAAAGTTGATAGAGATTGTCGTTGAATGCCCAAGTTTTTTCTTTTAAAAGTTGACAAAGATTGTTGTTGAAATGCCCACGTTTTTGCTTTTAAAAGTTGACAGAGATTGTTGTTGAAATGCCCACGTTTTTGCTTTTAAAATTTGACTGAGATTGTTGTTGAAATGCCCATATTTTTGCTTTTAAAAGTTGACTAAGATTGTTGTTTAAATGCCCATGATTTTGCTTTTAAAATAAGACCGAGATTGTTATTTAAATGCCCACGATTTTGCTTTTAAAATGAGACTGAGATTGTTGTTTAAATGCCCACGATTTTACTTTTAAAATGATATTGAGATTGTTGTTTAAATCCCACGATTTTGCTTTTAAAATGAGACTGAGATTGTTGTTTAAATGCCCACATTTTTCCTATTAAATGTGACTGAGTTTGATGTAAATAACCACGGATTTGCCCAAAAAAAAAAATTGACTGAGTTCGCTATTGAAGGGACACGAATTTGCTATTTAGAATGTTGATTGTGTTGATTGTTGAATGACCACGAGTTGATCCTTCTACAATTTGTATTGTCTTATTATTCTCCTTCAATTTGAGTGTACCCATCCTTCTCACTTCCAAACATTAATTGCTACATCCATGTTATTGGTCAGATTAATTGCTATGTAACTGCCATGTTAATTGTCAGGCTAATTGCTACAGCAATGTCAAAGGACACAGTTTCTTTCTTAATATTAATTTCCATAGCGATGTCAATTTCTACAGCAATGTTAACAGTCAATAATTCCCTTCTTAATGTTATAGACAACTAGTTATTTTTGGTACGAATATCTTAGATAGACGGCATGTGTAATTTAATTGATTGCAAGTGTGATAGCATTTTACATTGATGTGGCTTGTTATCCCCGTTTTCTAGGGATAACTAGGAGATCATCTCGAGGCCCACAGGCCCTAGACGCAGAAGTCTCTGAGAAGAAGGATTGACACAGGCATGGCCACGGAGGGCCATCCTTCTTCTTCTTCGCCGGACTTGTCACGGTAGTAGCGGCGGCACCCATCACCATCGGCTTACGTGCATCGAGAGGAGACTCTTGCTCCATAAGGTGGTGGTCGTATTATCATGGTATGTGTCATGTTTGATCATTATAACCTTCTTATGCCCTTCATCGGAGTTCCTTACATTTCGATGGTGCTTGGATCTTACACTAATCCACTTGACCATTGTTGGGGGATTCTGGGGTGACCTAAACTGTATTCATGGGTTTTGGTTAAGCCAACAAGGGGGATTTGCAGACCCATCATCCGCTCCCACCATACAATAATTTTACATCTTATCTCCAACACACATCCATCCCATTCCCCCAAAGGTCATCCTAATGGCCATTAGGATGACCTTTTTGAGGGTTACACTTTATCTGTGTGTGGGAAGAGAAGGGGCTAAAGGCCAGGGGTAAAATAATTTATTAAAGATACAAAATCATGAAATAAAATAGAGATGCTTAGCCAGGGTCTGAGGCAGTAAAGGCCTCGATAAAATAAAGGGACCTAAGAAAATAATAAAACAAGACCTAACCAAGGGGATGGGAGGTCTCATCGCGAAGCCGACCCATTATGTTCATAGGTATCTAGCGGTATGGCATTGCCATCATCGGGTCACCACACGGAGACAATGACCTTTGGTTGCATGGACAAGGGAGAGGGGGCCTCATCACGAGCCCGGCCTTATCATTTACGAAAATACCCGATGCGGTAACAGCTGCATGACTCTGGTCACCGTGTGACCTCTAGGTGATGGAACCTTGAAGAAAAGAAAACAATAAATAAATAAAAGGCAATAAAGGGGGCTTGGAAAACATTCATCCATGATGGGTACAGCTCACCTCAACAAAAGGCACCCACGGACAAAACCTACCCATGGTCTTACTATGAATGGACATCCCTAGACCATATCACTTCATGAACATGGCTTGAATGATCCTCTAAAGAAACTTTCCTTCTCTTGTGGACACTATCCCAATAAGAATCCTTGTCCTTTTCCCCATACTTATATTGCAGGCTTGTGTAATGTATTTGAGCTCTTAGAGTATACTGAGGGTTTTATGCATGTATTTGATAAATTTAATGATGAAACATGATTGACATTACTATGATCTAAGGTGATGAGCCCATGGAAGTAGTCTTTGGCGTGCGGACCATACCGTGGTGGTACCGGTGGACCCGGTACACATGGGGATATGATTAGCTCGGACCTCCATGGGTAAAGAGCCCATCGGATGGTGTTGGGATGGGGAGACGCGGTGATAGCGTTGTGATGATCCTTTGCATGAGAAGAGAGAAGGGCGTTCCACCCATGACACTTTGGCGGAGGCGAGCTGTGGGGATCACCCACTGCCCGGATGGGATGTTTGCCGATGAACGGGCGATCACGAGAGTTGGGCGTTATCATGGCATGTGGCGGTGTCTTTGAGGTTTTTGGCACATGTGGAAGCTTGGAGGAACCCTAGAAGAATAGCGTTTGGTTGTCTGGATGCTGAGATTGCCCAAAAAGATAGCGTCTCCCTCAGAAGGGATTGGCGTCCCTCTTTTTGCTCATATTATGGCAGTTTTTAGCATTTAATGTAAAGCGATTAATAAAATTCCAGATAGTCGACCTTATGATTTTTTAATGACCTAAAATTTAATTGAAAGGTCATTGATTCGTATAAATAGAGGCTGTTGCCTCTCATTTTAAACATAACATAGCTCACTCTCTTGTAAGAGATCTACATTTGTCTTTTGTCTTGAGTATTTTTCTCTTGGAAGTGGTAGCAGCTCTTGTGGAGGATTGTTGCCCGGCATTTAATGGTGTTTCTCTCATTGGAAGGTTTACAACTAGGGTTTGATGAGCACTCTTCATGATTTGTAAGTGTATTTTTCATGCAAAACTTCTTGAATGAATGGTTGTAGGCTAAATCTCTTGCATTTGCTATTTCATTGCTATTATATTGCTTAATCTACGAAACCCTAGGTAGCAAGCACACAAGTAGGTCCTTGTTATATGTCCCCATGATTGAAACTTGTTTAGCCATTGATTAAGGAAGATATAGCCTAGTCGTTGCTACACTAATCATCATTTTCTGAGTTAGCATTTAATGGATTGAAGGAAGGAGACATCCTAGGCCTGGTTGTTCACATCTAGGGTTTTGACTTTTAGGGTTTTGACTTTTAGGGTTTGAAGGGCCTTGCTCTTACATGAATTTCATATAGATTTGTGTTTTAAAGCTAGATACGTTTTGCCAAGAATATTTAAAGAAAGAGGGAGGAGCATGAGGCCTTGCTTGAAACATCGGAATGAGCCTCCTCCCCTTAGGTTTTTGATTCTAGGGCCACGCCATTCTTGACACCATAGAACCTAACTCTTCTAAGCTTATAGTTACCAACTTAATGAGATCTCTACAGAGTTCTCCTTTTTTTTGGGAGGTCAAGTTTTTACCCCATTTTTCAAAATGGTGCTACCAGTAGCACCCTTCCGATACAGGTGGTTTTTAATATTTTAGTTTTTACGTGCACATATGTTTCCACTTTCTTTTTTTTTTTAAATGCTTGTTTTTCATTTATTTTCAATTTTTTATTTTTTTTTTTTTATTTTTGAAAATACCAATTTTCAAAATCTCCTTAATTAATTTTGGATTTATTTTTTTATTATAGTGGAAAATATCATTTTAACACATTTTAAAGGTTTTTTGTAGACAAAAAAATCATTGTAGTTAAATAACACCATTTTAAACATTTAGCAAAAATATAGTGAATTTGTTTTGATAAATTAAAACTAAAAAAAAACTAAGAAAATTAAAGAGTTGAGAATTTAAAGAAAGAAAAAATCAAATTTATATAATTGCAAATAAAAGAAAATCTTAAAACTAAGAGTGGAAAAAAAAAAAAAAATAAAATATATATAGAAGCTAAAGCTTAGAAATTAAAAAAAAAAAGGAATAAAACAAATTATGGTCAAAACTATAGAAAGTTAACAAAACACACACAAATATCTATATATATATATATATATATATATATATATATATATATATATATATATATATATATATATATATAATTACTAAATTTAATGCAAAAACAGCAGAACAACATAAAATTAAAATAATTATTAAAAAATAAAATTAATTAAAATTTAAAAAAACATAATTATATATAATATAACTATATATAATATATGGTTATATATAATATAACTATATATTATATAACTATATTATATATATATATATATATATATATATATATATAAAATAATATGGGTTTTGGTTGGAGGGTACAGAGGCTGATCTTAGAGACATGCATGCAAACCCCAGTGGACAAGGGCTAGGTCCCATGGCTCCCATGGGGTTGGCCCACCATATGTCAAATCTTGAGGATGATAAGAGGGAGATGCCAGAGCATAAGCCCAGGTCCTCCAACCAACAAAACTCATGAATATAACGGTCCTCCAGCTGACAAAACTCAACAAAACCCATGAATATAGCGTTCCTCCGGTAACAAAACTCAACAAAATCCATGAATATAACTATTCAATTATTATATAATAATAATTGATATGTTTTCATTGATTTGTATTATTATTTGTTAATTAATGCTTTATTTCTACTTGGTCTTTTTTTTAAAATTTGGAAACTATTTATATTTAGTACGATTATATGACATATGACATGGTTTAAAATTCTATAATATAATTAAAAAATACTTTTATTTTATTTTTTTACTTTTAATGTTTAAATACACCATATAATTGGGATACTTTTAACCTACATGATATATTTGGCATACTTTTTACCTATAAGATTATGTTTTCATAAAACATTTAATATAAAAGAGAGTATAAAATTAAACAAAGTACTCTACACAACTTAGCCTTGTATATTCCACATAGTAGTTCATGAGTGTTTATTCAATAATGAAAATTATTATTATTATTATATAATATAGTTATATAGATTTTATTTTTTTAAATTTGCAATGAATTTTTCATAATTTTAATGTTTTGTTAATATTTTTTTATTTTAATTTTTTTAAGATTTTTTGAATTTTGACATGATTTTAGTACTTGTTTTGTTTTGTCATTTTTTTTTTTTTTAAGTTTTAATGGATTTTTTACTATTTTGTTTTTCAAAAATAAATATATATATATTTTTATAAATTATTGTTTTGGGAAATTTTTAAATTTTTTCATTCTTTTTAGTTTTTTGTTTTATTCACCATTTTTTGATGTTTTTTCAAATTTGGTTTTGAATATATATTTTAAATGTATTGTTTTCATGGCATTATATATTATGTTGTGTTTGGAGTGATAAAATAAGATTTAAAAGTAAGCATTAAGAGTTGATTTGATGGTTTTCTTTGCTGTAACGATGATTTTGATTATCACTTTTAAAAAAATCTCACTTTAATACCCCAAATTTAAAATGGGTGCTTCTGAGTCATTTTCAATTTGATGGTTGATTTTGCGGTTTTGGTTTTAATGGTACCAGGTACTTACTAAAAATACGATTCCAAAATATCTATAAATTTAGCGTTTTGAAAAGAAAAATCTATAACATCATTTTTTAATTTAAGTGTCGATTTGAAGGTTTTTATGAGCTATTGTATAAGTTTTGAAGGCCATGTTTGAAAAATGTTGTAATTTATTATTTGAAAAATGGTGCTACTAGTAGCACCATTTTTGTTGATTGGGTTGATTTTCATGTTTTTTTTGAAATATGGGTTTTGGGCCCGAGTTCTCGTTTTGAGGCCACGGTTCTCATTAAGTTGGTAACTATGTTCCTAGTCTTTAGATTTAGATCCTCACGAGATCTTGCCCTTGCTTTTGACTCCATAATACCCTGAGCCTTAGGTCTTTCTCTTCAACGTTGAGCTTGTTATGCAAAACAATCTTCCAAAACTCTCAAATTTGAAACCCTAATAACTGGCTTCGCGTCTACTAACCTAGAAATTGATGATGACGTCATGCCTAAATTGAGCTTTTGGTTGATAGAAAAAACTGTGGCTAGGTCATCCCATGATAGACATTGATGAATTGATAATTTTTCCTTGGCTAAATTGCAAAGCGTTGACCTCTTTGTCTATTATACTAACCCTAGAAGAAGGTTGACGTCACCTCTAGTGAGCTTGATGTAGCACTCCTGTCTTGTATGAGCATTTGATGATATTTGATGCATTGAGTTAATTAAAGGGTTGATCATTTTCATTGGATGCTATATTGTTCGGTGTTTATTGACAAGTAATATTGTATGCCATTGCCATTATTGCAAACATTGGCTTAAAAGTCAATGTTACTTTGCTATTTATGCTCATGTACATTGTTAAATATTGGTAGTCATTGATTAATGAAGTATTAACCATTTTTGCACGTACTAGTTTTATTGTATTCTTGTCTCGAAAGCAGGTGCCTCTTCCGTGGTTCTTCTTCATCGGCTATCTTCTTGGCGTGTCTGGCGGAAGGAAAACTTGCCTTAATCCTTAAGCCTTTGCAAACCAGTTGGGGGCGTCTCAGGTTTAGCCACCCTAAATAGAAGAGCCCCATCGGGGTGACGTTAGATTGGGAAGCTCACCATTCGCCAGTTGATACCCACCTTTCAACTGCCGGCCTAAACTACAAGCGGCGATAACATTTTTGGCGTCGTTGCGGGGTTCTTGAGTCAATCTTCCTCAGCGACAAAACCTTTGGTAAACTTGCCTCAAAGACCTTTCTCTTACAAGCTTGCCTAGCGACTCCACTAAGACTTTTCCCCACGTTCTTTATTAGTTTCAAGTAAACTATCTGGCGACTCCGATGTGAAGCCAACAATGACTTCACAATGGGATCACGAGAGCTATAAACCTTTAGAAATGAGAAAAAATCCCGAGGGATATCCAAGACAAATGCCCCTGATATCGAAAAAGAGATGGCTCCCTAGATTCACTTGTGGCGACAATGGGGAAAGAGTTGATTTTCATATGGATGAATTTTATTCTTATTTTGGACTCCACCCTGTCGATGATGATGCGTAAGAAGATGTAGTGATGAAAATTTTTCCTGCCACTCTTCACTTTGGAATGCTAAAAATGGTATGATGATCTTCACGATGCTAGCATCCACCTCCATGAATCAGCTAGAAGAAGCTTTTCTGGGAATGGGGCATAAGTTTGGGAGACATCTCAGTACTACTAAAATTTGAGCATATAAAACAAGTTGAGAATGAAACCCTATTTAAATTCTAGAGTAGGTTTGAGGGCACTTTTATGTCGATTCACGCAAGCCATGCACCGTCACGAGAAGAAGATATTATGTTCAATTTCTATACCCATGCTATCTTGGCACACCTAGGTTTTCTCCTCAGTAAAAGGGCCCCAAAGGCGCTCAATGAAGCTTATGGCATGGCTAAAGGGATTGAACATAACATCTTCTCATCAGGGATAAAGGACCTCTTCACCTCGGGTACTTTTACTATGGAAAGTTTGTATTCCTGTGAAGACCTTGTTGATGATTTCAAGAAGAAGGGAAGCAAACCATCATTCAACATGGGATGATTGAAGACATGGTTTGGGAGATGGAACTTGAGGAAAATGATGAAGTATCAATGTGTTCCCCCCCCTATGATGAAGCAATCCAAGAGTTCTTTTCTCACGCACAACAAAAGGATTATGAGGTTAGTTGCTTTCCTTTCCATGATTTCGATGACACCTTGTTCCTTGATTAGGAAAATGAAGGGAAAAGAAAGATTTGATCAAAGTTGATGGCCCTTGTTGTGCAATCAAAGACAAAGAAGCGATCCATGAGGATGAAACAATGACACATGTTGAAAACATGAAGTCCTCGAAGTTCCCTACAGCGGCAAGAAAGCGATAAGTTACCTCCTCTCCTGGTTTTGATAATGCTTTACAGAATGATGAAGAGGGAGGAGGATGAATTTTCAAATGTTTCAGAGCACGACGTATTATGACCGCGGATGGCGTTGGTGATAACATTGATGAGTTCATATGTTGGGAGGCGTAGGTGGGATATAGTTGGTTATGACACGGACCCCATCTATGACACGAAGGATCATTTTCAGTTGTTTCCCTTACAAATTGTCACAGCGATTTTGACCAGTGGAAAAAAGGAGATGAGATTTTTACACGTACTTTTCAAAAAACCAAGGATGACTGTTACCTTATTCTCCTAATGATTTTTAGTCATACCTTGAGATTTTGCAGAGTACCCTTCCGAGCACTTGGACTCTTTTCATGAAGATGATTGCCAATACAGGTCACTTTCGAATTTTGATACAAGTAAGGATATTATTTGCCTAAAGAAGGTTTCTCATGACTTTTAGTTCCAGCCACCTGTTATTGCTTTACCGTGCTTTTCCGTAAAAGGTGTAGTTGGGAAGTACATTTTTATGTTGAGTTTCCTCTAGGACAATCCTAAACTCTAGAGTTTGGTTGATTTGAATCTTGCGCAGGGTTGAGTAAAGTTGTCCCTGGATTTTTCAACTTTTCCCTTAGTAGTTTGTTAATTGATCCCTTCCTTGACTTGAGGCATGGGGATACCCTAGGTGGCAGTTCTTGGGAGCCCTTTGAGTCATTTTGAACCTTCTTTCCTCACTGACCCTTTCTTGGATGGGATTGAGTGTTTTTTCTCAGAGGTGGACTTGGCGGGATTTTATCCCTCCTGCGCCTCCATGGTTAGACTTTGAGATTCCTGATAATGTGATATATTCTAACTCATGATATTTTGTGCTTGATTATCTTGTTTTGGTTTATGATGAATCCACAAAGGCAGGTATCGAGGAGCGTTGTTGGGTTGGCTTCACTAGTTGTTTGACTACGCCAACATGTTTTTGACCAACAGTAAGTCTGAGGGAGATACTTCACTCTCTATTTGCATTTATGATTACCATATATACATGTTATATTTTGCGGGTGGCAATACCACCCAACCTTTTGTTTCTTATGCTTTCTTGTCAAAGGGAGTGTAGCGAGTGCAGGATTATGCGAGATGTTGGGTTTGTAAAATGCGCTCTACGGTGAGCGCACATGTCAGTTGGGTTAACCGTTTTCTACAAGGATAACTAGGAATCATCTTTCGAGCCCGCGAGACCTGGAACATGAAATAAAGGCGAGATTGGCTTGAGAGCATGGCCAGAGGGTATCCGCTGCTACTTTCTTCGCGGACTTGTCACATCGGCGACAACGGCTTCCATCACCAGCCAACCGGCCTTGCATCGAGAGAGACTCTTGCTCCATAAAGATGGTGAATTACGAGGTATCATGGTAGCAATGTCATGTTTGATCATTATAACCTTCTTATATATATACATCAGGTTCCTTAAATTTATGGCGCCGGATCTTACACTGAAATCCGCCCGTTGTTGGGGGATTAACGAGGTTCCCTAACAAGCTTGTATTCATGGGTTTTGGTTAGCCACGGGGATTTGCGAGATATCATCGCTCATTAATTCTATCACTTTGCATCTTATCTTCCACACATCCACCCCATTCCCCCTAGTCCGGCCATTAGGATGACCTTTGAGGGGTTACGCTTTGTCACAGTAGAGAAGGGCTAAAAGGCCGGTATGGTAAAAGATAAAATCCATGATAAATAAAACCTAGAGATGCTTCACCGGGGATCCCCGAGAAGGCAAAAAGGCCTCTCGATGCCAAAAGAGCTTCAAAGGGACCCTAGAAAATAATAAAAAACAAGGCCTAACCAAGAGATGGGAGGTCTCATCACAACCCGACCCATTATGTTCATAGGTATCTAAGCGTTATGACATTGCCATCATCTAGTCTGCGCCGGAAATGACCTTTAGTTTAGCGTAGGGAGGTCTCATCCGCGAGCGGCCTTATCATTCTGCTTGAAAATACCAGTCAGGTAGCTGCTTGTCATTTCGGTCACCGCATGAAGGCAGTGTCCTCTAGTCGGACCTTGAAGAAAAAGAAAGAAAAAGCAATAAATAAATAAAGAGACAATAAGGGGCTTGGAAAAAGTGCATCCATGGCCAGATACGACTCACCTCCTACAAAGGCTGACCCACGGACAACACCTACCCATGTTTCTTACTATGGTTGGACATCCCTAGACCATATCACTTCATGAACATGGCTTGAATGATCCTCTGTGGGAAAATTTCCTTTTCTTATGGATGTTATTGATAGGTTGTTATGTTTGTTTCTTCAACTTTCCTTTTCTTGTGGATATTAGCCCAATAGGTTGTTCTGTTTGTTTCTTCAACTTTGTATAGTAGATATGTGTAATGTCTTTGAGCTCTTAGAGGATATGCTAGGGGTTTTATGCATGTACTTGATAAATTTAATGATGAAACATGATTGACATTGCTATGATCTCGAGGACTGATGAGCCCATGGAGGGCGTAGTCTTTGATGTGCAGGACCATACCCGACGGACAGGTACAAGTGGACCGGTACATATGGGGATATGATTAGCTCGGACCTCCATGGGGCTGAAGAGCCCATCAGATCGTTGTTGGGATGGCAGAGACAGGACAATGTTGTGAGGAGCCATTGCACGAGAAGAAAGAAGGACGTTCCACCCATGACACTTTGGCAGAGCCCGGCCTAGGGGGGATCACCCACTGCAGATGGGACGTTTGCTTCTGATGGACAGGACGTCACCTGAGATAGTTGGACGTTATCTGGAGCATGTGGCAGTGTGCTGAGGTCTTTTGGCACGTGTGGAAGCTTGGAGGAACCCTAGAAGGGCCAACATTTGGTTGTCTGGATGTTGAGCTTGCCCAAAAAGGGCCAACGTCTCCCTCAAAGGGCTAGACGTCCCTCCTTTTGCTCATATTATGACAGTTTTTTAGCATTTAATGTAAAAACAGTGTAAAATTGTTAGTCATCCTTGTCGATTGTTTTAATGACCTAAAATTTAATTGAAAGGTCATTGATTCGTATAAATAGAGGACTTTGCCTCTCATTTTAAACATAACATAACTCACTCTCTTGTGAGAGATCTACATTTGTCTTTTGTCTTGGTATTTTTCTCTTGGAAGTGAGGCGCAACTCTTGTGGAGGATTATTCTTGGCATTGTAATGGTGTTTCTCTTATTGGAAGGTTTACAACTAGGGTTTGATGAGCACTCTTCATGATTTGTAAGTGTATTTTTCATTCCAAACTTCTTGAATGAATGGTTGTAGGCTAAATCTCTTGCATTTTCTATTTCATTGCTATTATATTGCTTAATCCTAAAACCCTAGGTAGCAGGCACACAAGTAGGTCCTTGCTATATGTCCCCATGATTGAGAAACTTGTTTTAGCCATTGATTAAGGAAGATATAGCCTAGTTGTTGCTACACTAATCATCCTTTTTCTAATTTAGCATTTAAACATAAGTTGAAGGAAGGAGACGTCCTAGGCCTAGTTGATTCTACACCTAGGGTTTTGACTTTTAGGGTTTGAAGGGCCTTGGTCTTGCAACAATTTTCACCCTTAGATTTGTGTTTTAAAGCTAGCCGTTTTGCCAAGAATATTTAAAGAAAGAGGGAGGAGCATGAGGCCTTGCTTAAGCAACACCGAAATGAGCCTCCTCCCCTTAGGGTTTTGATTCTAGGGCCCTGCCCTTGCAGCACCATAGAACCTAACTCTCTAGTCTTTAGATTTAGATCCTCCCGAGATCTTTCCATTGCGTTTGACTCCATAATACCCTAAGGCAGTGGTCTTTCTCTCCAACGTTGAGCTTGTTATGCAAAAACAATCTTCCAAAACTCTCAAATTTGAAACCCTAACTAACCCTAACGTTTACTAACCTTGAAATTGATGATGACATCATGCCTTAATTGAGCTTTTGGTTGATAGAAAACACTGTGGCTAGTTCATCCCATGATATACATTGATGAATTGATAGTTTTCCTTGGCTTATTTGCAAAACGTTGACCTCTTTGTCTATTATACTAACCCTAGAAGAAAGTTGACGTCACCTCTAGCATATTTGACGCAGCAACTGCATGTATATGAGAATTTGATGATATTTTATGCATTGAGTTAATTAAAGGGTTGATCATTTTCATTGGATGTTATATTGTTCAGTGTTTATTGACACGTAATATTTTATGCCATTTCCATTATTGCAAATATTGACTTCGTCAATATTTACTGCTATTTATGCTCATGTACATTAAATATTGGTAGTCATTGATTAATGAAGTATTAACCACTGTTGCATGTACTAGTATCATTATTGTCTTGTCTCGCAAGCAGGTGCCTCTTCTGTGGTTCTTCTTCATCTGACTATCTTCTTGGCGGTAATCTGTGAAGGGAAAACTTGGCTTAATCCTTAAGCCTTTACCTTTCAAAACCCCAGATTTCCAGGGACGTCTCCCTTGGGTTTAGCCACCCTAAATAGAAAGAGCCACCCATCGAGGTGACAGTGGGTGGGGAAGCTCATGTTACACCAGTTTGACCCTTACCTTTCAGCTACTTGACCTAAGCTACAAACTGAGCGATAACATGGCTAATTTAGTTATATATTGTCAATTGATAGTTAGGTGGCAATTTTGGGGATTACTTAGAATTACCCTTTTAGATGATGATTAATGGTTAAATGAGTTTAGGAGTATTGACCAAAGTATAGATTAATATTGTTAAATTGAATTGTAGTTAATGATTAAATCATAATTCAGCATTGTCGAATTGATTCATAATTGAGGTTATTTCGATTGAAATTAATTCTTGATTGTATTTTAGAATTGTCGATTGATTCGAAGGTGATGTTATTTAGATTGAAAGTAACGGCTACAATGAAAAGTAGAATGACCGATTGGATTGTATTAATTGTGACGCAGCACGCGCTCATAAGCACGCCCGCTCATAGGATCTTCTCTTTCCCCTTGGCCCCGAAGAACTCAAATGCTCTTCTATTTCCCTATCGGGAAATCTACACCCATGGAAATCTTCGTGGGATCCCCCTTTCTTTACAAATCGGGAGATCAGACTTCACGACTTCGTGAATCCAATGGTCGAGCATTGCACTCTCGAATCCCCAAATGCCGACACAGTCAATGCTGACCCTTTCCCATTGGGGTTTTCTCTATCGCGATTTCGCCACTCGCGATGTCAAACAACTTGTCTCTCCGACTCCCGAACCCCGATACACCGAAACTCCGATGCGCTCGCGAGTTGACTTTTCAATGGTACTTTTACTCCATCGGCATTTTGGAGTTTGCAATATCGTGAATCCTAATGCATATGTTTCGGGCCTTCTCACCGCGAAACTCCGATATATCGTGCCACATGTCCACCTCTCGGACCCTTGTGGCCCCACACAGTTCGTTTGGCTATCGGGATATTGCGTTTCACAATTTTGCGATTTCTGATGCATTGTTTACGGAACTTCGACCCACGAAACCCTGATACACGATTCAACGTGTAAATTCGACGTTCCTTGTGGCTCGGATCAACGGTTCTGCCCCTCTTGAGCTTTAAACCTTGGGAATACTTCGTCGTATCTTCCCTGCACCTCTGCGAGATCTAACGGCTCACGAAAATTCATGGATTCTCTTCAGAGAACCCCGACTATTCATCCTTCCTTGGTGATTCCTGCGAATGACCAAGTGTTCCTCCGTGGAACTCGTCCACCTGCGCGCAACCTTCAAACACTTTCAAGTGCTTGAATACTTCGGCTCTGCGCACACCTGCAGCAGCAGTCTCTCGACACTTTACTCAAGTTCGCAACCCTGAGACTTTTACCCGGCCTGTGCACTCCTTGCACATCTCATGTGCTCAACTGCACTTCTGCGGAGATGAGAACAAAAGTTATCTCTATCTAGACCCTCTGTCAATGCACTCCTTGCGGACACTTCAACTACACTCCTTGCAGGAACTCTAGCTCAGATAGAGAAACAATTGAAACTCATTCCTTCTTCCTCTCAGACTTCAAACTCAAACATGAAATCATATACACAGCACATAAAGAAAATGTATAACAGGAAGCAAACATTCATGAGCATATCATTCAGCATCAATACACAGAGAACAACACAAAACTATGAATTTGAATCAAACTCTTATATTAATTCAAATATTTGTACATGGGTGTTCTTACACAGCTCTCTGCATGCTCTTGCTCAATGCTTCATAATAATGTTACAATACACAATGAGGGTGTCTATATCTCGTTTCCCTCTTGCGCTCTACAACTGTCTAATCTAGAATTAAATTCTATCTACCTGCATTAACTACTATAAATGTTGTCTACCTACTAAGGACGAGAGCTAAAGGCTCAAGGTCCGATTACAATATACAAGTGCGCCTCATCTTAAAGACTTCATTTAATATTCCCGCAACACTTCCAAGGTGATTTTCAAAATTTATGCTGGCGCTCGTCCAGCTGTCCTCCGCTTCCACGTTGGCTTGCTTGATGTGGGAGATGCTTCTGCATCAAATTGTTAATCAATTGATAAGTTATAGACTAAATTATAATTTAGACTTTCTAAATTTCGATGGATACTCAATGTCAAAAACAATTTGTAATTTTTGACTAGTTTAGACTTGATGAATGGGTCGGGTGGTTGACGAAGATGTGACTTCTCTGGTAGTC
>SNQJ01S0197957.1:9534-23924 GCA_010110895.2 Picea sitchensis
TGAAGCCACGGTTGTTAGGCTAAAGGAATTGGACAACAAGTGGGCTCGAGCCATTGATTTATTGTTTTCTAGAGTAAAGGAGAGGTATATAATTTAATTTTCCATGGAGTACACTGATTCTTTCAGTGAGGCTGAAAGAAATTGCATTGAAGGTCCTAGGAAAATATTGTTGGAAGAAATCCCACTCTGGATAAATATGTTGTTAGTGGATAAAGGGATGATGTGAATGGAGCCCAACAGGATGGATGCGAAGATTCCCCTAGTGCTGGGGGNGGGGTGAGAAAGGAGATGGTTCAATTGAGGAGGATCCAAAATTTGTTGATATGAGGTGATGAATGGGATGGACCCAGAGGAGCAGAGGAGAGAAAGAGTCGAAATATACTAAAGAATAGTTGAGTTAAGAAAGAAAGAAAAAAAAAATAGGTAGAAGGAATGTATCAATGGGAACATGACTAATCCAAGTGGATATTGGTGGCCACCCACCTGTTCCAATTGGCTCAAAATAGTCTTTTGGAAACTTACTATTTTTAGCAGTTTTTTCGGTTCCTAAACTTCTTGGGCCATTTTGAGGGCCTAAATGATTTTTTTTCGGGAGCAAACACCTCAATGATAGTTGAGGGCTCTAATTGAGACCCAAAAATCAATATCCTCCACGATACCTTTCCAACAAGCTACAGTGTGCCCAAAACGGATATTGTATGCCAAAGTTACACCCCCGAGAAGTTGATACACCAAACTACCCAAAACGGGGTCCACAAAACTGTTGGATTTTCATCTCCTGGGGTTAGGGTTTTGGATTTTATTTATGTTAAAAAAAATCCTTTAGATCCTCATTGTAATCATCTTCTTGTGAATGTGAGTAGCCGTCACATCTCTTCTTAGAGATAATATACCACCATTCTAGCGAGTCTTTCACTCTGTATTACTACAATTTTGTACATATTTCTCATTAATAGAAATTGTGTATTATTGTATCTATGTGTTTATGCTTATATCTCTAATATATATTTGCTATATTATTATATATCTGATATATCTATGTACATTTCTTTATTATATCTCTGCTCTCATTTCGTGCTGAAAATAATCTAGATCAGTGGTATCAAAGTAGGCTGCTCTTTATTGTTTTTCAGTGCATGTCCCTGACAAGGTCCGAGTATATAAAGTTGGGTCTCAGGGTTGTGTCTCTTGAGGAAAATCTCTCTTTCACTCCCAAGAAACCCTCCATGGTGGAAGAAAATACAAACAATGGAGCAAAAGACTATATTAATCTATTGTTTGAGAAATTTCTCACGCGACAAAGGGACAAAATGATGGAGAATTTTTCCCACATCCTTCAACACATGTCGATAACAGAAGGAATGTCTTCATCAAGCTTCTACTTTGGAAGAACCTCTCCTTTCAAGGTACAAGTCAATTTTTATATTCCCATATTTGAAGGTCGGATAGATGTGGATGCCCTAGAAAAATGGTTAAAACTACTAGAACGTTATTTCTTTGTTTCCAATTTTTTCGATAGGGAAAAGATCACCTTCTCACTCCTTAAGGCTCTCCCCCATGTCAAACATTGGTGGTAAACTTACTGGGAGAAAATTTCCACAGAGAATTCTAGAATATATGGGGCTGAGCCCACTTGGGAGTTTTTTGTGGATGCGGTCAAGGAACAATATTACCCTATTGGTAACTATGACGACCAATACATGAGATGGACCACACTGCATTAAGAGAGGGGACAAGAAGTATCATAGTTAACCAATGCCTTCCATACCTTATGCACCTAGATGGGTATCAAAGACTCTGAGCGACATTTGGTTCTGAAATACCATGGGGCTCTACACAGATAGATGCAAACTGAAATGCATTTTCTGGATATCTCATCACTGGGTGTTTCTTATTGATATGTTGTTAAAATAGAGAAAAAATTTAAGCACCAGAAAAAGAGAGAGTTCAAGTCTGCAAATCTGCAACAACCAAAGAATGGTAAAGACGACCCTAAAAACTAGCCTTCAGAAAACCAATCCAAGTCACATGAAAAGAAGATTAATGGAAAGACGAAGAAGGACACTGGAAAGTCGTGAGATTACCAAAAAATCCTCTGGCACAACACTGATGAATTCCGATCAAAACAATCATTGGTGGTAGAGATCAAAGACAAGAAGCTGAACCCTGGTTCAAAATCTGATGCAAAAAATAATGGGAAAATATAGATCATCGGTGCAAACCCCACTGCTATTCTCGCAACCGCAACAATTAAACCAGAAGAACCAACAGATCCTGAAGAGGGGGAGAATTGTTGGCCCTTGACCAAGTTTTGAGAAAACATTGGTCACATTTGACCATTTTTGGGACTTTGACAAGCTGGTCGAAGATGGAGCGCCCAGGCGGAGCTGAGATCGCGGTATCTCACTTGTTTTGCAGGATTTTTGGGATTTTATGGTTTATGTAATGGGTTAAGGGATGTCAGCCCATGGGTTTTACCCATGTTTAGGCCTTTTTGTAAATATACAAATAGATAGCTAGGCAATGTAAGAAAAAAAGACTAGATATGGTTGGCTATGTGCATAGTATGTTTGGATTAGTGTAAGAGAATGTAATTTTCTTTGTGCACAGACATTGTATGTAAGGATTTTTTCTATTCAGGAGTTGGCTCTGTGCCTTGACCTGATTTTGAGGAAGGTGGATCTAGTGCGCTATGCACAGATCACCTGTCCAGTGCGAAGCCGAGATCTGTGGCTTTGTGCACAAGAGAAGATGAATGTAAGGAGATCGAAGACTAATAAATAAGAATAAGAGTTGGTGGATGTAGCCCCACGCTGGGGTGAACCATGTAAATCTTGTGTTTGATATATTTTGTGCGATATGGTTTATATGATTGTTGCTTAGTGTTGTTAATGTTATGTATAATGAATGCATCTGATATTGTAGCTTAGTTCTTAATGATGTGAATGAATGCTAGATATGAGATGTTGCTATGTGATAAATGGTTGGATATGCTTAATCTTGATTGTCACTGCATTGATTTGTAATAATTTTTTAACCTATGATGTGAATAAGGTTCAATAACTAATGCATGTTATGGCTAAGTTCCATGTCAAGTGTTGTATTCATAGATCTATGTCCCAACTCGGTGGTAGACACTTGAGTCCTGCAACCCCCCCTACCTCTACCTCGAGTGAGACTTCATCTACTTCACAGGTGTTTCCGAAAGGGCCAACAGTTAGGGTTTTTTTGGTGCGTTGTTGAAGCGTTGAACCCTGGGTCTGCCCCTGTGCTAACAAATGGTTATGTTGTCAGGACCTGGAACTGTGATTGTTGGGAACTGAAGAAAAAAGAATGCTCTGTGCGTAGATATGTTGTTGTAGTGCACGGTATTCTACTTGACTTGCGAAGCTCCGTGCTAAGAAAGAAACCTGTTCTATAGAAAAGAGGTAATAACTTAAAGCCTTGTGCTCTATTAAAGGTAAGATAAGTGGAAATTTTTGCTTCGAGAGTATGAATCTAGGTATGTTTGATAGATTTTGTCCCAGTCTAAAAACTAGGGCATAGTTAGAAGAAAGAGTGGATCTGAATAAATTTGATAGAGATATTGAAAGATATGTTATTCCTATGCATAGAAAGAATTTTTGGACTAATAAGTGGATGCAGGAACCTAGAAAGAATTTTTTTAGAATGCAAGTCCATCACTGTGATCCTAGTGCACAGTACAAGAAAGGTTGGGGATCGTTCAAAATAAAGAGAGGAGTGACACTTTGTTATAAATGCAGAAGACCGAGACATCTTCCTAAGGAATTCCCTGGTATAGGTCTTATTTGTCTTTGTTGTAAATCTATTGGTCATGAGGTTGAGGATTACCCAAGGATGATTGCTAAAGATGAAAAGATGAACATGATACAAGAAAACTATAAAGAAGGAAAAGAGGCTAAGGATATGTTAGAGAACCAGAAAAAATAAGAGACTATGTTATTATAGTTGAAAGAAACACTAAATGATCATAGAGAGTTTAGTTTACCAGAGATCTTGAAAGAAAAGCAGTGCATAGAAACAAGAATAGGGGACTTCAACATAGACTGTGTATTGGATGAAGAAACACATGTGAATATTATGCCAGAAAGCACTTGGGAAATTTTGGGAAAGCCTACCATGGTACCTTCATTGGGAAATATAGGCTTGTTACTAATGTACCTATGATTGTCCATGAAACATAGACTGAAGAAGAATTTGAAGTCATTAAGTTCGTTGAGAGCAGTGCCCCCTTTTCACTTTTGTTAGGAAATACTTAGATTGAAAAGGATCAGATCAGAAGGAAAGCAGAGGAGGAAGCTACAGAATAGAAAAAACAAGAATTAAGGGACTTCATAGCTAGAAAAATAGAGCGCATAATAGAAGAACAAGAGGATAAGTCGAAGCAATAGAGGGCAAGAGAAGTAGTTGTCGAAGTTGAAAGAACACATGAAGGTTTGAAGGACCTATCCATGCAAGAAAGAAGAATACCCACCCTAGAGTTAATAAGAGAAGAGGTACTACCTTTTCACCCTTTGGAAGAACATCAACAATTCGAAGATACTAGGATAAGAGAAAGTAAGAATCAGAATGGAAAGAGGAACCCATAGACTCAAATCACAGGAAAGAAGGAAAGGAAGCTCAATAAGAAGAAATCCAAGTTAGAAAAACTACGGGAAGTTCCAGACAAGACTTCGTAGGAGACAGATCTGCGGAAGTTGAACCTCATCGGAATAGCAGAACAACGCAAAATGGTACTTCACCATGGCAAAGCTATATGACTTTTGGAGGCGTCCCGATTGTTAGAATGACACTCTGGAATGGATAGAAACATAGTTATTGACGGAAATACCATCGTTGGACTGTTGGGACCGCGCCATAACAACCCGAATCATTTTGATTGAGGCATTCCTGGCCGTTGGAGAAATATATTACGATGTTGCTTATTTAACCCATTAGACGTTGCGTCAGGACCAATTTTTACAAACCGAGATATTCGAGCTAACAGAGAATTTATTTTGTACGATGATGTGTTGTCTAGACCTTATCATTCATTTTATTACCTTTCTTGTTAGCTCGCCTACCCGATTTATTTTATTACAAGTGTGAATGTCAGGTGAGCATATCCCGCTAGAGAAGTCTGTGGAGGAGATTTTGATCGACCTCATGGATGAGAAAGTCATGTCTGTATTAATACATGCATCATTGAATAGCGGATTGCAAGAATCCCCCTCGACTGGATGTTGGTCTAGACAAACCGCGACTAAGAAAATAAGCAAGCACCACGATGACCTGGCTAATGCGAAGCAGATCCCGTCGGTCTTGCCTGACTACATCCTGCCTCTGGCTAGCACAGTTAACCACGACAACATCCCATGAGATTTTGAATACACATTGATCACTGCTTACCTCCCGAAGGGGATCCGTGCAGTTGGACCTCAGTTGGGACTAATCCCAGCCCTCAAGATCAGTGACTTCAACCTCGATGACCGAAAGAACTATGTGATGCTCACACCGCATAGATATTTGATGAAGATGATTAGGAAGAAGCCCAAGATAGTCTCCCAACTGTGGATTAAGGATCTTGCATGATCCATGATCCTGAATGTAATGAAGATCCCCCACTTTGGCTGACATCAGGAGGTTAACGCTTACTTTAAACTCCTCCATTCATGGTACCATGGAGGGTATCAATGGCTTGATAAGCGTGTCACTGTGGATCCGGTGCTGATCCATCTCATTATAGGACTAAGCATGCAGGGACCAGACCCTCAATAGTTCTACCAAGGGAAGGCTGCAGATCGCTCCTTGGCCCAGCATATAAAGGAAGCCTATGGTGATGTAGAGAATGGGAAGCGATGCTACAAGGTAGCCTCCATCCAGAATGGCACAGTGTGCCTCGCTTGCCAAGTGATAGCTGGAAATATCATCAGAAAGAACTTTCCAACACAAGTCACAGGGTTCGTAGTGGACCTCGCAGGGAAGTGTGTCGAAGGAATGTAGATGAACTAGGCGAGTTACCTCATCAATGAGTTGGAGAAGGACTTTCACAAAGCATAGGACCAAGGATACGAGTTTCGTTTAAGTTGGTTATTGATTTTAATCGCCTTTGTCGCTTGGAAGATGCCGGAAGGAGCGACATTCCCTGAAGTCGATCCATTATAACCGTTGGCTGCAAGGTTCTCCACCTTGTGGTACACAAACGATATGGTGAAGCAGTGTCAATCGAACGTGGTGTTCCATGCCTACTACCTACAGCTGATGCATGCCATTGAATCATTTCCATGAATGACCATGAATACATTGCATTAATACAGGTTGCTAGCGAAGTGTTGTGTAGACTGACACTTCATCTACATCACTACGTGCAGGGATGAAAGTAAGGAGGAGTTGCAGTCTTATTATAAGCTGACTGACGAAGATATGGAGGAGATAACCAAAGAATGGCCATACAAATCCCTTGTACCAGTTGAATATGCAGAACTCTCTAACCCCGACATCATTGGAAGTCCTTTGGTCACCCAGACTAAGTATGATGGACAAAGCAGTGGAGAGAAAAAGAAGAAAAAGGAGGAAGTGCAGAACATAGATAGTGATGATAAGGACAATGCCTCAGAAGAGAGTAGGCCTAATTCACCTGCAGGAGGAGGAGGAAATGAAGTGAACCAAGAGGAAGAAGGAGAAAATCAAGAAAAAGGTGAAGCTACACTGCCAAAGGATCCCCTCACTACAACGGAAAAATCGCAAAAGAAGAAGGTTTCCCCGGAGAAACATTCGACGAGAAAGAAGGCTCGCGCCAATAAGCCTCATTCAAAGAATGTGCTCATAGTGGACAATGTAGATCTCATCATCGTAGCCGTAGAAGACGCTTCAAAGGATATCCTGCAGAGACATGAAGCGAAGCAAGAAACACTGTATGAAAGACTAGAGAAGGAGCTCAGAGACATACAACAAGCCATTTATTCAAGCCGCACAATACCTACTATGCCTTCTTCATCAGAAAGTGCAGAATTAGGGGACGAGCCCGCCCAATTACGAAGTCTAGAAGATGCAACAGAGGCTCGACTTCGTCGAGCCCAAGAAGAAAAGGAACAGGCTATAGAAGCCACGAGGAAAGAAAAGGAGGAGGCCTTATAACAACTTCGATTTGCGCAACAAGAGAAATATGAAATTATGGCGATGTTCGAGGAGGACAAAGAGAATATGTAGAAAGAAAAAGATCAGCAGCTTGCAGAGTAGACTGTGGTCAAAGAGGCAGTGACTAGAGCACTTCGCTCCATGTCGGGATTGGCACAGGAGGAACCAGAGTCAACTGAGATGCAAGTGGAGAAGCTTTCCGAAGCCATTCAACAACTTCAAGCATGGATAATAGAGTTAGAAATCCAAGTAGTGCTTAGAAATCTGCAAGAAGTGTGTGATCAGAGGGAAGAAGTTGTCAGGAACACAATAGAAAGACTCAGGGAACTAGCCTCAAAGTGTAAGCAACTGAGTGATTGAAGTGCACATACCTATGAGTGCCTTATAGAAGATCTGGAGCTGAGGAAATTGGAAACACTGCTACAGGAGGCGAAGCAGCAGACATCCACCATGCAAGCGCAGATGAAGCTACTTACTATGGTCAAGAAGATGAAAATATTATAGGAACAACATGTAGTTCAACAACAAATTACTGCCATCCAGAGCAAATTCATGGAAGTGACACCGAGACTCCAGCTGGTGCAGGATGAAGCTTGCACGCTTTTTGAAGAAATCGAAGGACAAGTCTCACAGCTGGAACATGTGGTCACAATAGTGGAACAACACCTAGAAGGGCCAGTCACTGAACAAGTAATTCAGGGGTTTTTCAAGCAAGAGGCTTTGGAGAAGCAACAAGTTGAGGCAGCTCAAGCTAAGCTCGAGGCCTTTGAAGAAGTATTGCCCAGATCTGAGTGACTCGGGATGAGTCACAGGTGAGTGTTGGAGGCATGTTGGACCTTGACCAAGTTTTGAGGAAACATCGGTCCTGTTTGACCATTTTTGGGACTTCGACGAGCTGGTCAAATATGGAGCGCCCAGGCAGAGTTGAGATCATGGGATCTCACTTTTTTTGTGGGATTTTTGTGATTTTAGGGTTTATGTAATGGGTTAAGGGATGTTGGTCGATGGGTTTTAACTATGTTTATGATTTTTTGTAAATATATAAATAGATAGCTAGGTGATGTAAGAAACAAAGACTAGATCTTGTTGGCTATGTGCATAGTATGTTTGGCTTAGTGCAAGAGAATGTAGTTTTCTTTGTGCACAGACATTGTATGTAAGGCTTTGTGCTATTGAGGAGTTGGCTCTATGCCTTGACTTGATTTTGAGGAAGGTGGATCTAGTGTGATGTGCACATATAACTTGTCCAGTGTGAAGCCGAGCTCTGTGGATTTGTGCACAAGAGCAGATGAATGTAAGGATATCAAAGACTAATAAAGAAAAAGAAGAGTTAGTGGATGTAGCCCCACGCTGGGGTGAACCACGTAAATCCTGTGTTTGATATGTTTTGTGCGATATGGTTTATATGATTGTTGCTTAATGTTGTTAATGTTATGTATAATGAATGCATATGATATTGTAGCTTAGTGCTTAATGATGTGAATGAATGCTAGATCTGAGCTGATGTTATGTGCTAAATGGTTGGATATGCTTAATCTTGATTTTCATTGCATTGATATGTAATAAGGGTTTAACCTGCGATGTGGATAAGGTTTAAGAACTAATGCATGTTATTGGCTAAGTGCCCTGTCAAGTGTTGTAATCACATATATGTGTCCCATCTTGGTTGTAGACACCTGAGTCCTGCAACCCCCTTGCCTCTACCTCGAGTGAGACTTCATATGATTCATAGGTGTTGCAGAAAGGCCCAATAGTTAGGGTTTTGTTGGTGCGTTGTTGAAGCGTTGAACCCTGGGTCTGCCCCTGTGCCAACAAGCACCTTTTTCATTCATAGATGTGAGTGAAGGGTATCCCGATGCATTTTATTGTTGATAGCAGAATCCAGAAGAACCTTATCTCAGCAGAGGTTGTCAAACAGTTGGGATTGTCGACAACACCACACCCTAAGCCATACAACATCGGGTGGCTTCGCGAGGGACAAGATCTTCAATTCAACCAACAATTTTGATTTTCATACGACATCCATCCCTTTAAGGATGAGGTATTTTGTGATGTTTCCCTGCTAGATGTCTGTGATGTTTTTTTGGGCCAACCATATATGTGGAAGCACCATGTTATTTATGAGTCTCGACCCCATAGTGTCATTGTTACTTTGGGGGGTCATCTCTACAGGATACCATAGGTAGTTCCAACTACTATCCCACCTAAAAAGTGTCTCAAGATAGTATCTCATACTACAAAATTTAGTTTCTTCACAGTCTATTCAAAAGGTGAACATAAGAACACTGCAACCACTGCAGCCTTAGTCCAAGCACTTTTTATCCAACAGAAGCAGGTCAACAAGATTGAAGCAAAGCACAAGGATTCCTTCTGCACACAGTCATCTCATGTATCCAGACTGGTTAAAAAGGTCCTACCCTTCCAGCCACAGGTTCGTGACAACCTTCAACAAGATAAGCAGGGCAAATTCTCCAGCAAGGCAAGCAACTCATCAAGATGTAGATTTAGCAAACACTTTTCCCTCTTCCCCGGGAAATCAACGCAATGGAGACCATTTCTTATTAAAGAGGGATGATTGATCCAGGTGGATATTGTTGGCCACCCACCTATTTCAATTGGCTCAAAATAGTCTTTTGGCAACTTACTATTTTTAGCATTTTTTCGGTTCTTAAACTTTTGGGGCCATTTTGAGGGCCTAAATGAAGTTTTTTCAGGATCAAGCACCTCAATTATGGCCAATGGATCTAATTGAGCCCCAAAAATGAATATACTATACGATACATTTCCAACAAGCTATTGTTCAGCCCAAACAGAGATCATATTCCAGATTTACGCCCCCGGGAAGTTGATACACCAAACTACCCAAAACAGGGTCCATAAAATTGTTGGCTTTTCATCTTTCAGGGTTAGGGTTTTGGATTTTCTTTATGTTAAAAAATGCCTTTAGAGCCTTATTGTAATTATCTTCTTGCGAATTTGAGTAGTCATCACATCTCTTCTCAGAGATAAGTTTCCACCATTCTAGTGAGTCTTTGACTCTGTATTACTACAGTTTTGTACATTTCACTCATTAATAGAAATTTTGTATTACTGTGTCTATGCGTTTATGGTTATATATCTGATATATATCCATTATATTATTGTATATCTAATATATATATATATATATATATATTATATCTCCTCTCTTATTTTGTGCCAAAAATAATCTGGATTAGGCCCAGGATGAAGAGAAAAGAGACCGCACCAAGAGGAATTGCGGAAGAGTGTGTTGTGCCAGAGAGGAGCACAGATCAAAGTAGGCCCGCGAAGAGGCACGACGTTGAGAGTAGGGTACCCAATGGGGATACTAGTCGTAGTAGTTTTACGAGGAAAATCTCTCTATGGCTACGGGTAAACCACAACAGACAGAAATGACTGCAGAAATAAAGTCTAATATCATGTATGCTATATAAAAAAATATGCTAGCAAGACAAGATAAAATTCCTACCTCATCCAGATGTTCGATGAATTCCACTGTTGAGCACTTGACTCAAAGAAATACACCTGCAACTTGTCCTCAAAAATCAAGAAACTCAAGCATATGGTAATAATATATAATGTTAGCATATTAAATAGCATAATCTATCAACATTCATGACAAATACGTCCATGGAACAAAAATTCAAATATTTGCAAGATATATATTGGACAAGAAAAGAGTATTTATATTAAAATGTGATTAGCAGAAGTGAATGAATCACAAACTTCTGTGTTGGCATGGTTCGAAACCAAGAAACTAAGTCCCTTCCAGCTAAGACTCCACCACTTCAATCCTCCACCAAAGGCAAGATCATATAAGAGAGACAATGAGGTTCTCAATCAAGTAGGGAAGAGCTTGGGGGATGAACAATGTCTTCAGACTTAAAAGGAAAAAGGGATGCAGACTCAATATGAAGTGAATAATTTCTCTAGATTAAATTTGCTCTCAAATTTCAATTTTCTCCTCTTTTCCATAGCTCGGATTTGGCCCATTTGTATCCTTCAAGTGGAACTTAAGGGTTGAGTCAGAATGATTTACGTTATAGTATATGGAAGGCCAAGGATCATGGATCTCGTGACATGACATGGAAACCCGACACAATTGTTTTAATTTTGGGCACAAATCCTGATGTACGTGGGTTCTAGTGGTGAAACCTATGTATACACATGTTGTACTATAGGTAGGGAGCGTATATTTGGAAAAATAATGTCTTTAGCTCTAGGATTTGCAAAAAGGGACTTCAAGTTTGCATAGGGAAATGGAAAAAGGCCTTATGTGCAAGTTTTCATAGGGTGAGGAAAATCTTGCTATAACAGATGCCCCCTAATGTGTGAGGTCAAAGGAGTATCTGCAATAGTCGAAATACATTATAAGACCCAGAAGTAGAGTAATGGGGACCCAACTGGAAGAACTAGTTTCTCATTACAATATGTACTGACTTTGCACACATGGATCCCATTTTGAATTACATTGTAGATCCATGTGAAAATATACCAAACAAGTGTCCATGGCCATGAATAGGAAATACAAAGGTGGCTACATGCCAAAGTATGTCATAGTCATGAACAAGGCCCAGTAAAACTAATCTCAAAATCAATCTAAAGATATGTGTATACAATGGAGTATAATTTGATCTCTCATGATCACTAAAGACACATAGGTACTGGTCCAATCAAGGGTAGCAACAACTCACGAAAGCTACGACTATAAATTGATGTCTTCAAGTCTTCTATACAATCTGCCAAAGGTGTAATTCTATGTTGTGTGAATAAAGGAGTTGAGGTCGAACACAATGAGACTTTGCTTGATTACCAGTCATTGAGGTATACCGTTAACAAACGTGAGACAACCTATTGATGATGAAAGTAGGTATCAAAGCACCAAGTACATTCTTACAAGTGTGAATAAAAGTGTCAGGGTAGAACACTTGAATAATCCATCGATCATGAGACATTGATGTATTCCCAACTATCGATGGTGGGAGAACCTGCCACTGATGACTGTAAGCCTCTGGGTACTCATAGGAATCTAGGTCTCATATCCAGAATAGATGAGTTGAAGTTGATTGAAAGATACCCATTGAAAGGATATCATTAAGTCATCTCTCATGATTCAACATAGGGTACAAAGCAGGAGCTTTATGATTTGGAGAAAATTGGATGAATAACAGGTTCACGAACCAACGACCCTGTGTGTTTTCATGTGTGTCAGATGCAAGCGTTACATGAAAAAAACCCTCTGAATAGAAGTCAATAAGGAAAACTGCTGACAAAGGTGAGGAAACCACCAATAGGGATAATGGAATCTAAGACACTGCACGAATACCAATGCGTGAATAGATGTCTTATCGTCAAACATAAGGGAAACCACCCAGTCAATGACCCATGATGAAATGTTGACTATTGGGTTCAAGGTTACCTACTAATGAGGAAAGTAGGACCAGGGTGTGTAATAAGACTACAACTTCATGTGATAATGAGACACACTGAGGGTATGGCCCACATGCAAAGTCAAGAGTTCTGAGGAATGGAAAACATAGGTTGATAGACATCATTTGAACAAGAGCATGAGAAATATGGAAGACTCTGGCAGCATAGACTCAATGATGAAACTTTGAGATGTAAGACGCATCAATCAAACTCTCCATAGGGACTAGAAGAGTAACCAGTCGGGGGAGTATACTTTCTGTAATGAGCTCAGCTTCCTAAGGTCATGCTAAACCCACAATTATGATGAAAAGTGGACTCAAAAATTTTGTTCTCTATTCAAAGGCGACACAACTGCTGCCAATATAATATAATACTCCCTTCCTGCCCGTCTTTTTTTTTTTTTTCATAGTCAAATGAATGTTATGATACAGAGGATGAAACGAGTGTCGCAAGTAAGAAAAACTAGCTCCAGCAGTGGAACATACCTATGCTCAATGCAAGGAGGTGCATGCAAGAGATGGACACTCGGGGGAATGTTTCCTCCTGGGTATAGGGTGTCAAGCTGCAAAGGATATAAACAAGGCTCTACTTGGATGATGATGCAAACTATTGAGGTGAGAGGCTTATAACGCAAAAACAAGAACCGACAATAGGTTCAATACTACAAGCAAGGGAATGAGATGCAATTACAACTTAACTCCAACAAATGTCATTTTTCATAATCTTAGTCTACTTGGTTTGAAAAAGGGATAAACTTGCACCAAATAGACATCATTCCAGATCCAATTACGAGTGTGAAAGAGACAAGTTCACTCGAAAATATTTTCACTTTTTCGAATGAGTTGGAAAAGAGCTTAAATCAAACTCATGAGCTTTCAAATCCAATTAACAAGTGTGAAAGAGACAAATTCACTCCACAATATTTTTTCTTTTTACATGAGTCGAAAAAGAGCTTAAATTAGACTCATTGGGGAGGTTTCTAGGCAACATGTCATGGGGGAGGCCAAGCCTCCCATGCAGGATTTATGTGAAAGGTCAACATCTTATGAATAGATGACACAAGCTTGGGAAAACCCAAATCTCTCCAAGTCAAGGAGGATAAAGTGCTAACTGAGGTTACCTTCTCCACGATATATCGAAGAACGTCTCTTTCTTGAAAAGGTATGGGAGGAGGAATTTGATACCCCACAAGACCATCCCATTCAAAGGGAACCTCTCTAAGACTTGGAGGGAGAGTACTCGGGGAGATTAAAACTCTTTCTTGTTCAGGTGGTGAAGTATTAGAAATGCTAATGATATGGTTGAAGGATGCATCACCCTCCAAAAGAAGAGTTGGATTGACCGGAGATTGCATTGATACAACCACTTCTTCAATCGTTGGTTGAATAGGATGCGTGGCAACAAGGCCAAGAGACACACCACCCTAAAAAATGGGAGTGGTGTTAGGTAATTATTGCATCGGCATGACTGTTGTGTCAATCAAAGGAGAAACAGAGTGTTGGGAAACCAAATATGACTTAGAACCCAAAGGGCCCCTAGGTGAGGACCACACTTTTGGTACCCCAGCAATATCAGGGCACAAATGAGTAAGGTGATATCCTTCACAAATCCTTCAAAGGAACTTGGGCTTAAGTATTACACGTCTAGGTTTCTTAATAGTATGAATGCCCCCAACATCACTCACAATGGCTGGCAACATGCTCTCAACGTGACTGGAATAGGCTGGTGGTTCATCTCCCACATGATGCATAGAGGTTGGAGATGTGATGTTAGGATGACTCATGGAGACTAGAGTGATGCCC
>SNQJ01S0197958.1:0-17231 GCA_010110895.2 Picea sitchensis
AGGAAGAAGGTGCATATACTCATCAAACACCATCTTTCCTAAACTTTTTGAATGATGATACTTCATCTTAGGGCCACAAACTGGACATGCAAATTTACCCTTTGTTTGAAGACCTGCAACAAATGGATTAATGTCAATTATACTTTGAGATTATTTAAAAATTAAACATGCACCATGATAACATTAAAATATTATATAGTATTAAAAATAAATATTAGAATGCTACATACCACAAAAATGTGTTAGTCCAGGGGCATTATGAATTGTCCATAAAAGTATTCCACGGAATTTAAATTTCTTCTCCCCGATTGGTTTACATATGTCATAAATTGTGATGCCAGCCCATAACTTTAGTAGCTCTTCGATAAGAGGATCGATATATACATTCATATATTTAACCCGGTGCTTACCTAATTGTTTGAAATTACACATAATTACTATAGGAATGATATTGTGTAATATATATAATTAAATAAATAAACAAAAGATATTATGCAAAAATTGAAACAAATGAAAATGTTAAATTCAAAAGTTAATGTAATCAAATACCTGGAACAATCATTGTCAACATTATGTGCTCCCTCTTTATTGATATCCAAGGAGGAATGTTATTATTGATAACAAAAATAGGCCACACTGAGTAAATAGACCTAAGCTCTCCGAATGGATTAACACCGTCAGCTACTAATGAAATCCTAACATTACGAGGTTCATCTTTGAAATCTACCCATTTTTCCTCAAATTCCTTAAATGCAGAACCATCGGCAGGCATTCGAAGAACACCATCTCCACTTCTGTTACGTGCATGGTAATCCATAAATTGTGCTATGATTTTTCACTTGAACAATCACTGCAAACATGGAATTATGGGAATATGACGAAGAACCTTTCGAGGCCCCCTTTTTGTTACTTGATTAGTTCGATATCTACTGATAAGACATTGTGGGCATTCTGTTTTCGAATCATATTGTCCATAATATATAATATGGTCATTAGGACATGCATCTATAGTTTTATAATCCATTCCAATGTCTTTCATAATGACATGCAAACCTCGATATGTGCGAGGTAAAATATTTGATGATGGTAAGAAAAAATCACCTAATGATCTACAACATAACAAATAACTAGTTAATGTAAGAATATTAATCGTAAAAATTGCATTCTTATTTTACACATTAATTAACACTAAAAATAAATAGAAAAAAAATCAACATTTATGTATAATATGAGATGAAACATATTACATACCTTAGGATATGTGTCATACAAGTGTTCGAAAAATTATTCATAACCTTTAAGTTCACTAGCAGCAATGTAGCGGAGAGAAGATTTGTTCTTGATCCTTCATAAAGTCGTTTATTTGCCTTTTCTAATAGAGGTTCATCATAAATACCAGCATTTTCCCCATCCTCATCCGGCTGCGAAAACAAATCTTGGATCATTTGATTTGTCCCATCATCTTCTTCCATGGGATCATTAACTTGATTTGTCCCATCATCTTCTTCCATGAGATCCTCATTTTCTTGGTCATGATGTTCCTCAGCTTGTACAACATCATTTCTACTAATACTTGGTGCAATATTCTGTGGAAAGTTTGAGGGAAACTCTAACTTTATAGTTACAAACAATCATGCAAAATTAGTGTATAATATAACAAACATTCAAACAATATATATACATATATATAATTTTATATAAAAATAAAAAAATAAAAAAAATATAATGAATATATAGCTAATTACCATGGGACGATATTCATTCAATCCGCCATCAATGTGCCCATATTTCCTACAATGTTTTGTAGTTGTTTCTATTAAAATTCTTATGGGATGTATGAGTAAACATTTTTTACAAGGGAAATAACATCTACCATCACCCTTTTCACCCACTTTACTTTTTTCCCCACCTCTAATTACACTCTGTGACATTCTTCTGCACAACTTTTGCACAAAAATACCCTTTCGGAACCGTCGTTGTTATAGCAAGATTGTCGCAACATGTTTAAATCGTCAAATATTTATAGTTCAATTTTAGGTCAAAATCATCACAATTACGACGACCGTGACCTAAAATATTTATATTTTTTTACCTATTTATTTGTCATTTTTAACGGTCACTTTTAACGTTAGGTCATTTTTCGTTCTTGTGACGAAAGTTGACCATATTAATTTAGAAAAAGTACATTCGTCACTCTTGCGACGAACGTTGACCATATTAATTTAGACAAAATACATTCATCGAGATAGCGACGAATATGGGGTGGATTTAGAAAACAAAAATGAATAATTGAACTTTTTCTCTTGAATGTTGCGACAAAAGAGTACTTTCGTCTCAAGCGGTCGTCGCAAATTTTTCAATATGTAGTAGTGACGAGTCCAAACTATTTTCGCAAAGATTAATGAAGAAGGGAAAATCGTACTAGAACCATAAACGATTCTTGAAACAAGGATTAAGCGGCTATGAAATCGAGAAATTATTGAGTACCTCGTCAAACGGAAGAACCTACCAGTGGAAGAGGCAACATGGGAAGATGAGTTCTCCATGCATAAACACACACCATTAGTCAAGTGTTGAGGAAAAAAATTGTTTGAATGGGAGGGGCATGTTAATCCCTAGAAAAATTCCCATGTTATGTATAAAACCCCTTATAAAGCCTATAGATATTGAATTATTACATTTCTAGTGTTATATTAGTAGGTTGGCTAGAACCCTTAATTGTACATGTTACCTTTGCATGCCTAGGGGTAACTAGAGGAGCTCATGTCTTATGGCCCACAATGAAGAACATGATCCTGATCATGATGATGATTAGCATGTCCATAGATGGCATCCCATCAGCCTCCCTCATTCACCTTTATAGCTACAAGTCAACCAAGCGGCATCAGATCTAAGCAGCCCAATGTATAGGAGACAATAACACATCGTCACCATGACATATGTTAGTTTGTGTTTCATGCAAAGTGTTGTGTTTAATTTGTTGGGCATGTGGATGAGGATCTTTGGTTGAAGTTGGATAATGGATCACTGGCTTGGGAAATTGTGTCAGTTTCATTGTTTCACCTTGGTGGTCAGCTTATATGATCTAGTTCTGTGTTGTCACCTCCCAAGGAAAATAGGTACTAATGGGGGGGCTTCACAAGGGTAACTTTCCATTCCCCGCCACACATAAGACTCTCCATCCTGGACCCTCTCATAGTGTACCAAAATTTGATAATGGGTCATGGTTCATTCTCTCAAGAGAAGAGGGGCTAAAGGCCTAGAGGTTGATTGCAGTTGCTACTAAAAGAATAAGAAAATGATGTTAAATAAAGAAAGGAATGATAGCAAAGGACTCCCAAAATCCATCCCAAACTTGAGCTCTACCCTTTAAGTGCTCACCCTGGTCCCAAATAGAAATGCTATAGCTTGAAACCTTATAAAACGGGACTTGCAAATATGATAAGTGGACTATTAAGATGGAAAATAAAGGGGGATTAGAAAAAATAGAGCCTAAGAATGTGGTAAATCAAGAGAAAGTTCACCCTCAACAAAGGCACTCATATAAATGGATTAAATGAAACCGTAATCCATGAAGTAACCCATAAAAACATATCACCTTCACACATAGTCTTGAAGGGTTTCTTTATTTCTTGTTTCCCTTGAGACTTATCCTTCTACCTAGGTTATTTTATTTCTTGTCTAGGTGGCACACTTAATAGGGTTGTATGAAGTTCCTCCCATACTTAAACTTGTCAACTCACATGGGTCTTGGGCTGGTGTGATGCTTGAATGGGATACTAAAGTGAATTGTTTACATGGCTTTTATCTTAAGATGCAGCTTATTTTGCATGCTTTAAAAACTAATGTTTCTTATGAAGCTTGGATAACCTTGTCTTATACTTTGGTTTGTTTTGGATGGACCTGACATTTTTCTTTGAGGGACGTCATGGGCTTGTACCTAGGACATTGTGCCTTTATTGTAGGACCTTGGCACATGTGATGTAGACCAGTGGGTCATCTAGTGACTCACCATCCTCAGACGTCATCTCTCACATCCTTGGAACCTTGGACTACACACAGATGGGCTTGGTATGAGAAGATTTAATCATGATGGCACATAGATGGGATGGAAGCCCATAGGCTCAGCAGAGTACCCCAAATCTTATTTACCCACTAGATCAAGGATGTTGCAGCAACAGATAGCCAAAGACCTTGTAGAGACAAGATGCATCTCCCTCCATACTAGACACAACACTTAGATCCTAGACGTTGGCCCTATTTTGATTATGATGTAATATTCTAGGGTTTGACGCAACTAGGGTTTGGTGGACACATAGGGTATTGATGATGGTTGGAATGATTTTGAGCTTGGAGAGACGTAATTTTCCCCCACTCCACTATGTATTAGTGCCAACTGACCTTTTTTGTAGGTCCCCTCCTTTCCTAGGGAGGCTTGAAGCCTCACACATGTGGCTCATTATGGTGTATTTTTCACCTATTACATTTTGTAAAGGGAAAATGAGGGGTCGGCCCCACTTGTATTTTGATGTTGACATTTATGTGGAAAAATATGCTAGGGTAGCCTCATATAAAAAGGTTTACCCTCACTTTCATTTTATGATCTTCTTTTCCTCACCATTGAGAGGATTAGTTCTGAAATTGTTGGCCCCTTTGGGGTTAATGGTCTTTCTCTCTCATGCGCTACACTTGGAATGGATCTCTTGTGGACGGTTCACTGATTTTGGATGGATATTTCTGCAATTAGGGTTAAATGTTCATGCTTTCTTGGATTAAGTAAGTAAATTTCTGAAATTCTATATTATGTTGTTGATGTTTATGGTGAAATTATTATTTTCTTGCAAGAATTCTTGTTTATTGAAACCCTAAGAGAGGAGCATAAGTGCTTCTTCCTCTCACAAAGTTTTACTTGTCCAAAACTTGTGATTGTCCTTGCTAGGGTTAGAACCCTAAATCCCTAAAGTGCTATTACTTTAGGATTTTATCCCTAGAAAATTGATGTTTGACCTAGTTGAAGTTACAAGAATGGAGAAACAATATCTAGGGCCCAAATGTGCTTGCACCCTAGAAGTCTTTCTACTCAAATGTGCTTGCAGCTTAGGTTTTAGACTCTACCTCTTGGTTTCAAGAGGTAGAGTCTAGAGTCTACCTCTTGGTTTCAAGTAGATCAACCTTCAATATTAGATGCATTTGAGACTCCATAGCCCTATAATGGTAAAGGCACTAAAATAGAAGCAACTCTTGTGGCTAAAGTGATTGATAAAATCTCTCTCTCAAATCTCTCAAGTGTTCTTCTAACTATAACCCTAGAAAACTCACTATATTATTTATTGTTGTTGTAAAATTTTGTTACAGCCATCTAAAACCACATGAATTTGTTGTATACACCCATCTAAAGGTGGCTTAACTCACTCATAAATCACCTTTAACAATTGGATAATATTCTATTGGTTATATGCTTAATTTTTATAGTCAATTGTGGCATTTTTTAGCATTAATTATTATTGTTGTTACAAATCATTTATTGTTGTCATATAATTGTTTACTGTGGCAAATTTGTAACATCCATTGCAATCTATCTTGTCTAGCATCTAAAGATTTTTTTTTGCATACTTTATCTTGGTAATCATTGTATATATGTGGCAAAGTGTTACAAACTCTTATCTTTCCTAGACCTAGACAAACAAACCAGTGATCAAGATAAGGGGAAGTAGGATTTGATACTAAACTTGTTATTTGATCGCTTGAGGTCGCCAGGGAAACCTCCCTTGTGGTGGACCTCTTTCATCACTAAAATGAGGTAATATACTACTAAGGTAACGGTGGTAGTTTCTTCCATAGTTATGCAATATTTGGGGATCTTGTGGTGGGATTTTCCAAAGTACAAATCCTACGATAACATTTTGGCATCGTTTTCGGGGAGGATTGAGTCATTCTCCTCACAAAAAATCTTTGGTGAATCTAGTGAGGGTAGTTCCCTCACCTTCTTTTGATGATCCTCTTATGGAATCATCTGGCGACTCCCCTGATATATATTTTGACCTGTCATATTCTCCTCAAATTCCTTAGATAATGGAATCATGGAAAAATGCTACAATATTCCCGAGTCATATCCTTATGTTGACTTTGAAAGTATTCTTGGATATTCAAATGAGCTCCATATAAATTTGTTTGTAATTTTTCTAGTGTTTGATGATGATCCATATTCAGAAATATCTTATGTTGTAGAATTATTAAAGTACATACATAGGAATGGAGTAGGACATGAGGATGTGCAAATAAAATTGTTTATCACCTCTATGTCATTCACATTATAGAGATGGATCAAGATATCTTCCTTCATAGACCTCCTCAGTAAGTTTTTCAAGTTTGTACCCCACCTCTTTAGATATACAAAGATACTCTTCAAGAGCTCACAACCTCCCTTGCAACGTACCCAACCAACCACAGGTTGGGCATGCTACTTCAAACTCGCTTCTGAACTAATTTTGAATTCTGATAATTTTTTGATTAATTAAGAGGCATCATATATTCACATCCAAAGATCAATATTCATGCTACAGTATAAAGAATGTTTAAACATCCCATGCATAGCAATAGCCAACAGTCAAGCACATAAAAAATGCACATCTCAGTGATAGTAATCAATACAAAGAGGAAATAAATGTATAAGGAGAGAAACTCACGATCAAGAACACTTATCTTTAATGAAATGAATAAGCAATTGGTTGCAGACAAAGGACGTTCCACCCAATCGTAGACATTGTTGTTCCAAGTCTCAATAGGAATGTCACCCTCGAGTCAGGGCTATAAATTGGTACAGAAATCAAATTATGCATAGGCGCTTCCTTCAATCCACTTTCCTTGTGACTGCGGGCTTGAACCCACAGGATTATTCACTCTTTAGCACCTTTCTCTATATTCTTCCATAGAGGACCTTGTTTGAAAAAGTGTTCGCGGGTTTGTTTACTTCTAGGCCTTTCACGCCTCTAATCAACCCCTTCACCTTAGCATGAGACCAATGTTGGAACCAGGTCCTCCAGACTTCGTCATTCATGCCCTTTTCCAGAGTAATACTCCTCGAAGTACACTTATCTCAAGCACCTATATTATCTCCACTACTATATCAAATAGTTGATATTTAATCTCCCATTGACTGGATGGTCCTGGACCATCTGGAGGCTGCACGAAATCGACTATCACGACTTCATCAGGCATTATGATGGATGGTCCTTAATTAATTCGGGACTTCGACGTCTAGAACTCCGATACATTACAACTCTCAAGTCGTTCAACTCACTGGAGTTTTACCTACCGAAGTGGTCATAAAGTGACGTTGATTGCTTACCGTTGATTAACACCTATGCTTACGCTATCATTCCACTAGTTAATCCAATGGCCATGACTTAATCAAGCATTGGGATGGACATTCCTTATTCATTTTGGGACTTCAACGCTCCGAGAATCCGGGATATGACAACTCTCGAGTCGTTCAACTCCCCCGGAGTGATACATGTTGAAGTGATTACACCATCCTTCCACTGCTTGATATAACGGTTGAGAAAAGTCTCAAATGAATTGTAGATCGATGGTCTGCATGAATTTGCGACTTCAACCTTTGGCACTTTCGCTAGTAGAGATATTGGACATTCCCGGAGGCCATAATCTCGGAGATGACATTGCATGGTGATGTCACCTATGGTGACGTGGACCCTTGATATGTGTACCATGTGTCACCCAAAAATGGATAGGTTGAGGTCTAGAAGGCATTAAATTTTGTGACATGTGTCCCCACACAGCACCCTTGCCACGTGGCATAAGACATGTCATCAACCAAGCGGAAGGTCCACATTTCTCTGCCCCAGACCTAAATTAATATGTGATTTCACAGACTGTGGCTTTTCACTTTGGGGCTTAAGCACTTCGCAGCTTCGGCGTTTTGTGGCTTTTCCTAGTCTTCAGTAATCGTCGAAGTGGCGAAGTTCCGTTATCCTGAAACTTTGTTATCCTTCCACTCCAGATCTACGGCTCGCATTACTCTCAAACTTCTTGTCAGATCAGATCTTTGACGGGACTTTATGACTCCGGCCTTCAATATTTTATGCTTCTTCCATGTCTCCAATAATCGTCGAAGCAGTGAAGTTCCGAAGTTTTCCATTTCTTTCTTGGGTTCGATCAATGGTTAACAATCGACCATTTTGATCTAACGGTTGTGACTTAATCTCTCCTGGCCTCTAGTTTCACCTCTATCTGACGGTCCTCGTTCACCTGACTTCCGATCTAACGATCTAGAATTCCCTGATTCAACGGTTGTGATCACTCCCAAATTCAAAATGGAATGGTCATGATTCAACGATCCTTTACAAAGGATCTCTATCTACACGATGCTCTGGCTTATGCGCAATCTCTGCAACTATATCTCTCTTTATCTATAATATCTCGAAGACATATTCTTTCTTAACCATGATACATTTTCCAATAGTTCTAGCCTATACCATCCCAGTGTTTCAACCAGAAGCTCTGATACCAATCTGTAATGTACCCAGCCACCCATAGGCTGGGCATGCTAATTCAAACTCGATTTTGAACTAATTTTGAATTCTGATAAATTTTTAATTAATTAAGAGGCAAGAAATATTCACATGAAAAGATAAAGATTCATGCTACAGTATAAAGAATGTTTAAGAATTCCATGCATAGCAATAACCAACAATCAGGCACATCAAAAATGCACATCTCAAATATATTAATCAATACACAACGGAAATAAATGTATAAGTAGGGAAACACATGACAGAGAGAAATTATCTTTAATGAAATGAATCACCAAATGGTTGCAGACCAAGGGTGTTCCACCCAACCATAGACATTGTTGTTCCAAGTCTCAACAGCAATTTCACCCCCGAGCCAGGGCTATGAATCCACAAGGATGGTTCTAGAGTGTCACTCAGCTTCCCAAACCAGCCAGCACTCAATCTCTCACAGGCTTCTTGGCACACACAACAATATAAAGTACACCATATCTCTTCTACCCATCATGCACAACCCAAGAGAATGAACCCCATTCTTTTCCATGCAGTCCCTTGGGATGTCCACGCTCTTCCAGGGTTCCAGTGCATCTGGTCAAGAATCTCCATGTTGGGACTTTCAAGATTTGTAGTTGTGGGAAAAAATTAACACATGTCAATGCATCTCAAACATGTAGGCGTTAATTCATGGTTGGAATACACCAGCAGTCATAACTGCCAACAAAACCATGGCTCCTCTCCACAACTCATTTTTCTTTCCCAAGCCAAGATCAAAATGAATGAGGAATGAAGAGTGGGTGAAATAACGAATAGAGAGAGAATAAATGAACAGTGTGAACAATGAACAATGAACAATGAGTGAGTGAGTGAACCCCCAAACAGACCAAAAATGAGCTTATGTATTTCTTGGAACTATAGAATAACATGGCCTTCCCCCAAGAAGCTCGTGTAACTGATATTCTCCATTAAAACAAAAATGGGTAAAATGAAAAATATAAAATAAACACTTAGCCCCTCAAACCCCCTCTCTTGTGGAATCATAGCTCCCCATAACTCTTGTCATTATCCATATAGCATCTAATGATGTATTTATTATTAATAATGATCAAAACATTACATTTCCTAGGCACACTGGCCTCTTTTAATTGTTTGGGCACTCTGGCCTTTCATAAATACACAAAATACATTATTTAATATGGGGCTCAAAACTGGGGTATTACATCCCTTGAAAGGTAAGGTTTCTTCCTTTACCATCTTGTAGAATACCTTAGGGAAGCACACCATGCTCAAGAGGAAGATTATATCAATGAAGACAATGCATTGATAATTGTTCCACTTGTTGATGAAGCTGAAGAAGTCTGTGAAGAACCAGAACAATGAGAAGACTTCTCCTAGAGGCTGAAGGAAATCGTCAGAGAAGATAAGAATTTTTTCAAGGAATTGGTTAATCAATGCCAAGATGTACATCTATTGATTGAACTTTATGCACAAACATGAGAAGAGAATGACCTCATAGTGGAGAGGTATGAGCAATGCCTCAAAATTTCAGTAGAGAAAGAGCTTGCTAAGGCATATTTCCAAGTGAAGACACTATGTTCCAGCATACAAGAGAAATATGACAAACCTTGGGTTTTATCCAAGATATTGGAGTTGAATGTGGATGGGGAAGAATGGGATGATTGAGAATATGCAAACCTTACTGAAGTTCCCCCTACAAACAATCAAGTGAATGATGAAGATTTTATTAGCAAAGAACCTCCATATCTTAAGCATGCCTTGGATGAAGAAGATTGCACATCTCCAAGGAAAGAACCTAAGGAATAATTTTATGAAGAGGGTTCCCAACCCCTTGAAGAGAATCAAGAATAACCTCATGATTCCATTAAAGAAAATGGGGATTTGTTTGAGCGATGAGAGCCTGAAAGGGAGAGTCATGAGGAAGATCACCAAATGCACGAAGTAGAGCATGAGTTTCCTTCTGAATATGTCGAAGACGAACACTTTGATGAAACACACCATGTTGAATACCTAATCCACCAAGAGGCTCCTCATAAAGATGAAGTGCTAGTATTTTCTCCTCCATTTGATGAAGTTATCCAAACTTCCATTCATCCTGCACATGAAAAAGAGAACGTGGTAAGTTATACTCCTTTCCAAGTTTTTTATGTTTATTTATTCCATGATTCAGAGAGTGAAGAAGTGTTAGAGGAACCCTTGGATGCATTAAACCCTTCATGTTGTAATAAAGGTGATGAAATGATTGAGAATATTGATGATTTTATACATGTTGGGAGACATAAATGGGAAGTGATTTGTTATGATCTTAACGGAGACCCCATTTATAACATTGAAGGTCATTTTAAAGTGTTTCCCTTAGACCAACCATACTTGATTGTTATTGATTCATATGTTTGGAAACATGAAGATGACATGATTACATATTTGTTCTAATCACCCATGGATGACTTATTGCAGCACTCTCACGATGATTTATGGTCTTATATTGGAGGGTCTGATGCATACTCTTTTGAGAACTTGTATTTATTCTATGAAGAATATTTTCAACCACCATTGTGCTCTAACTTTGATGAGGGTAAGGACATGATTTTTCCAGATCAGGATTTTTTTGACGAGAGTTTCCAACCTTCTCATCTTTCACCTTGATATTCTTATATAGATACGATTGGTATTTTTCCTCGTGATGGTCACTTTCATATAGGAAAGAGTTGTTTTCAACCTATGGTTTGTTGCAAGGATTTTTGGTTTCACACTCAATGCCAACAAGCCTTGGGTTGGGAGAAAACAATTTTCTCTAGGTTTGGTTTCATCCATTACCTTGCACTCTCTTTTCCCATAGACAACCTTATAGTTTTCCTTAGGTTCCTTCTCGTCCCTTCTTCTTGATATTCGGGTGATAACTTTGTAGCTAAAGACGAGGATCTTCCTTTGTATGATTCTTTTGGCCTTGTCCTTGGATGGATAGGGCATGGTTGTGGTGATGCCTCCTTACATGACTTTGTCCCTCCCTCTCGCCTCTATGAGCTCGATTCTATGACTAGTTATGGTATGGTGTATGTCCTGACTTGTGACCTTTTTGTGCTTAACTTATTCTTATTTTGGTTTATGATGAAGCATAGGGGTAGATATTTTGATATAATGTTGGGATGGTTTCACTAGTTATATGATTATACCTAGCATTTCAGCTAACATAGATTATGTTAGGTAGGGAATTTGCATCATACATTCCATTTGTATATGTGTTGCATCATGCATTCATGCTAGTATAGTCTTGCATATATATTGCATTCTCATGTGTACATAATGAATACATGTTAGGGAATTTCACTTAATCATTTTACATTATCGCTTTATCATCTTGTAGCTTAGTAAAAAAAAATATTTTCAGCATGGTTTTGAATTTATCACTAGTTCCAGTGGATCACATCCACCGACCAATACTTATAAAGGGTGTTTTTATTTGAAGTGGGTGCAGTATTGCAGTTATTGGACAACCACAAATGTTGAGGTTCTCATGCGCTCTATGGTGAGCACATGTCCCCGTGTTGGAGATAGATGTTACCCCCCCATGCCTAGGGGTAACTAGAGGAGATCATGTCTCATGGCCCGCAATGGAGAACACGATCTTGAGCATGATAATGATCAGTATGTCCCCATATGGAATCCCAGTAGCCCCCCTAATTCACCTTTACAACTACAAGTCAACCAAGGGTCATCACATCCAAGCAACCCAATGTATGGGAGATGGAAATCCATCATCACCATGAGATATGTTAGTCCTTCTTTCATGAAAATTGTTGTGCTTAATTTGTTGGGAATGTGAATGAGTATCTTTGGTTGAAGTTAGATAATGGATCATTGGCTTGGGAAATTGTGTCAATTTCCTTATTTCACCTTGGTGGTCATCTTTTCTGCTCTAGTCCCATGTTGTCACCTCCCGGGGAAAAGGGGTACTACTGGGGGAACCTCACAATGGTAATGTTCCATTCCCCACCATACTTAACACTTTCTATCATGGAGCCTCTCATAGTGTACCAAACTTCAGTAATGGGTCATGGTCCATTCTCTCATGAGAAGAGGGGTTGAAGGCCCAGAGGTTTATTTCAGTTGCTACTAAAAGAATAAGAAAAGAATGTTAAAGAAAGAAAAGAATGATAGCAAAGGACTCCCAAAATCCAGTCCAAACTTGAGCTTTACCCTTTCAATGCTTACCTCGTTCCCAAATAGCAATTATATAGCTGGAAACCTTCTAAAAGGGGACTTGAAAATATGATAAGTGGACTAGTAAGGTGACACATAAAGGGGGATTGGAAAGAATAACACCTAAGAAAGTGGTAACTCAAGAGCAAGTGCACCCTCCACAAAGGTTTCATATAAATGGATTAAATGACACCATAAGACATGAAGTAACCCCTGAAACCATATCATCTTCACACTTACTCTTTAAGGGTTTCTTTATTTCTTACTTCCCTCGAGGCCTATCCTTCTACCTGGGCTATTTTATTTCATGTCTAGGTGGCACACCTAATAGGGTTGGATGAAGACCCTCCCATACTTAAACTTGTCAACTCACATGGGGTCCTGGGTTGGTGTGATGCTTAAAGGGGATGCTGAAGTGAATTATTACATGGATTATATCTTAAGTTATAGCTTACTTTGCATGCTTTAAGGAATAATGTTTCTTATGAACCTTGGCTAACCTTGTCTTATACTTTGGTTTGTTTTGGATGGCCCTGACATGGTTCTTTAAGGGACGTCCTGGGCTTGTACCTAGGACATTGCGCATTTTTTGCAGGACCTTGACACGTGTGATGGAGAGCAGTGGGTCATCCAGTGAATCACCACCCTCAGAAATCAGATCTCAGATCCTTGGAACCTTGGAAGATGGACAGATGGGCTTGGTATGAGCAAATTCAGTTATGATGGCACATAGATGGGATGGAAGCCCACGGGCTGGGAAGAGTACCCCTGAGATTATTTACCCACTAGATCAGGGATGGTGTAGCAATAGACAACTAGAGACATTGCAGAGACGAGATGCATCTCCCTCTATCCTGGATGTAGCACTTAGATCCTAAACGTTCACCCTATTTTGATGATGACACCATCTTCTAGTATTTGATGCAGTTAGGGTTTGGTGGACACACTAGGTACTGATGATGGTTGGCATGATTTTGAGTGGGGAGAGACATCAGTTTCCCCCACTCCACTTTGAATTAGTGCCATGTGTCCTTTGGAGGCCCCCTCCTTGCCTAAGTAGGCTTGACGTCTCATGCATGTGGCTCATTATGGTATATTTTACATTTATTACCTTTTGCAAAGGGAAAATGAGGAGTCATCCCCACTTATATTTTGTTGTTAATATTTTATGTGTCAATTTTCACATGCAACTCTATGTGACTAATTTTCAAATCTAAAAATTACTTCCTAGTGAGCTAATAGTAAACCCTAGCTGTTATCACTGAACAAATTTACACTAAAAATTATTGACTAAAAATAAAAACGAAGAGTCATCCCCACTTCTATTTTGATGTTAATATTTTATGTGTCAATTTTCACATGCAACTCTATGTGACTAATTTTCAAATTTAAAAATTGTTTCCTAGTGAGCTAATAGTAAACCTTAGTTGTTATCACTGAACAACTTTACACTAAAAATTATTGACTAAAAATATATATAGCAGAAACAACAAGATCAAAGATGAATCATCAACACACATGAGACGCAAAATTTGTGTTTTGTAACCTTGTTAATTTCAAAAATTCTGAGGGGAAAACTAGCTCTCCTAGACAATACAAATCCACCAAAAGTATGAGGACAACCTTATTCTCCAATAACCAGAAAAATTAGAAAACCAAACCTCAACAAATCCCTGGAAATTTCTTCTGCCCACAAATATACTGCATACCACCTATATGGTTGGTTGAATTCACCTACACTATTGTTGAAATCAACCTATACAGACCTACTTTTGCCCAGAAACCTTGTACGAATGTACGCGACTGTCCCTTCTGCAACCCGTGCACATACGTGACTATGCCCATTGGAACCCACGTACATACGTGATTCACCTTCATGCAACCCATGTACATACACAACTATGCCCACTACAACCCACGTACATGTACAAAAACATGTACGGACACTTTCATACAATTCACTCGGTTTCTTCCTTCCTAGGCAAGATTTTCCAGAGTTATAGGCATTCCTTTGTTGAGACCACCAAGCTCTTTGGCACAAGTGCAGACTCACTTATGCCAACTCCATTGTTGATGCCCAAAAACTAGGGAGTTCCTAACACCAACATTTCGAACCTCTTGGTCGGCTAAACCAAGAATAGGCGGGAATAGTCATCATATTTTATAGCCTAAAATTAAACATATTAGACCCCTAAACCTAAAAGTCTAAACATGAATATCTCTTTAATGTTTTTGCAATATTTGATTCTTATCATATTTTGCAACTTATAACATTTTTGTGTTTTGTCTTTGTAAATGAAATATAATTAAACAAAATTAGTATGAAAAAAATAAGTGTAAAACTTGAAGGGAAGTTAAACTAACTAAATTTTAAGTTAAAAAAAACTAAATTTAAAAGAATAAAATCTTTATTGTATGATTTTTGTATTTATTAAATTTATATGTGCTTTATAATTTTATAATTTTTTTTTTGAATATTCATACTTCTATGTATTAAAAAATATGTAATAACAAAAAAAAATATGATATCCAAAGTGAAATACTTAAAAGAAAATGAATAAAACAAAGATTAATATGAATACAAATGCAAAACTTTTAAAGAAAACTAAACAAACTTTAAACTAAGTAATTAGTATGTAAAAAAAGAGACCTAATAGTATAAAATAAAGTGAAATAAATGAACTAGTGTTCTTTTAAATGATATAGTGAACAAAAGTAAAACTAAATAAAGAAGAAAAGATGATATATACATGAAATTAGTAAAAAGATATGGATAAAATAAAATTTAAAAAAAAAATTGTATTTTTAAATATAAATAAAAACCAGAACATGTATATTGAGAGCTAAAGAGGTTTGATCTTTATTGAAGTAGATAACTCGAGCATAAATTTTATTAAACTTTCAAGCCTCTGGGTAGATTTGGATCAGAGTTCTAATTTTTAGCCATTTTAAATGGTATCAATCTCAATATAATAAAACAATTAAGAAAGAAAAAAAAAAATTGAGTCGTATACGGAATAGAATAATGGTGGTGATGATATAAGGTGAAAATCTGTATATCAAAAACTGATTAGTATTAAGAAAATCAAACTTAAAACACAACAAACTTGATAAATAAACCATTCACCTCATGAGCACCAGCAAAACTCATCCTTCCTTCATTTCTTCTTCATCTCTTCAGCTACTTTGCAAGACATAGAGCAATAGTGGTGATGGCACAAGGGGAAAATCCATATATCAAACACTGATTAGTATTGAAAAAATCAAACTTAAAACACAGCAAACTTGATAAATAAATCATTCACCTTATGAACACCAGCAAAACTCATCTTCGCTTCATTTCTTTAACAACTTTGCAAAACATCCTTGCTGCCAACAACTTTATCAAATCCCTACTGAAAAGAATGGAAGGTAAATGATAAAATGAAAAAAGAAAAAACCTCACAAGGATACTCCTTGCGTACCTCCTCTAAATATTTTTTTTGACTGTGGCTGGCGTCTGCTGCTTCTTTTATAATGTTTGATGAGTCGTTTGAACAGTTAGGGTTGTTTTGGATTTAACTAGCTGAAACTGACTAACAAAAACCGTTTTTGTTTCCTCAATTTAATAAAATAAAGGAACATTCGTTGAAAAAATTCTACATGTCAGTTTCTCCTCAACGCATCATTTGCGTCGTATTCAATATAACGTGATATTTATCGACCCAGTAGATTCTGAAAGCATTTGAGCAAACTCTGTTCGGGGCTTCTTCTACTCATTTCAAACAGATTTCCTCCCTGCTTATGAAATGGAGTTTCACATACTGTTCTATGTCAAACTAAGTATGCGCGTGCCATTTGCATATGTACTCTTAAGTTCGCAAGAGCTTGTGTACAACCCAAGTGGTTTGCTGAAACACTTCTTCGAAATTAAATGTTGTCTAGAATCTTTCACTGGCTTCAAAATCTGACTTATGGCTAAAATCGTGATGATATTTCTGCTACACAGTTCTTCTTATTATCATTGGTATTTTTAGTTCTAAAACAGTTATGGAGACCATATATCATAGATGGTCATGCTGAACTAGGGAAAACCTTTTTTTGTAAATGAGTCACGAATCTTTTATGTGCAGCAAACCATGCAACGATGGTAGTATTCCAGAGCATATCCTGAAAATATCAGTCCTCATCCCAGCCTATATTAGACTTACATTAGATAATAGCACAGAAAACGGCGTTTTAATTTCCTCTATTCTTGTTGTAAAATTTTCCAATACACCTGGACGATCTTGATCGAAAGTAATTTTACAGAGCTTTTTGTTCCTTATTGAGTGCAAAAATTGCCAGATGGTTTGTGAAGATCTTCCATTATCTTCGATCATTTGTAAGCTTCATTTGTTTGAGAGGATGGAGCTCGAAATCTAGCCAAGGACGCCCTCCATATTTTCAAAACCACTTCTAACATATTATAGTGATTCTTTCTCTAGATTATATAGTTGAAGAAAA
>SNQJ01S0197960.1:0-10733 GCA_010110895.2 Picea sitchensis
GAGTATAGATACCGACACATATACCTTGTATATATATCGACATATACTAGGTATATATACTCAATATATATACCAGTATATATATTTAGTATATATACCGGTATATATGCTAGGTATATATGTCGGTATATATACTTGTATATATACTAGGTATATATATCGATATATATATTGAGTATATATATCGATATATAAACTGAGTATATATACCAATATATATACTGAGTATATATACTGACACATATACCTAGTATATGTCAATATATCTACTAGGTATATGTGTCGGTATATATACTCAGTATGTGAATTGTTCTTCAAACACACAAAATTCTTTCCCTTTAAGGGATTCCATCACTGCCTCTGTGAACTTGGCAAGCTCGGTTCCTATGAGCATACTTCTACATTAGTATAGGAGGAAGGGAGAGAGAAATGGCGGTATAGATGGAAGAGAGATGGGGAGAGAGAAATGGCGGTATAGGAGGAAGGGAGAGAGGAGAAGAGGGGATGAGAGAGAGAAATCACCCACATCGCCTCCGTGAAACTAAATGTACAACTGAAAAGTTGTTACAAATATGTAGGAAAAATTGGAATAAGTACCATTAACTAGATATTTATAGCCAAAACTTAGCAGGGGGTATTCTTACCCTATGGAACCCTCAAAAAGTTAACATGATATCGGTTGAATCTACTAGTTTATACTTATCAGTTGAATTGCAAGTAATATGGAATACAGAGAAGATCATCTTTACCAATGTGTATGGTCCCCAGCTCCTAGATGATAAGAAAAATATGATAGCAATTGTAGAAAACCTCAAAGAATGACACATGAGATCCCATTGGGTTATAGCAGACGATTTCAACATAATTTTGACCTTGGCAGAGAAGAAAGGGGGAATCCACATATTGGATAGAGATGTAGAGGTCTTCTTTGAGTTTATAGAAAAAGCCAGCCTAGTAGATATAAGAACAAGCAACAAAACGTTTACTTGGAATAATAAGAGAACCTTGCATCACCAGGTGGTGTCAAGGCTAGATAGATTATTAATATAAGAATCAATGGTTAAAGGCAGGGGAGAAAAACACAAAGTTCTTCCACAAGTCGACAATCGCCCATAGGAATCACAAAAGAATTTTGAAAAACAGAGACGAGGAAGGCAAAGAGATAGAATATCATAAAGAAATTGAAAAAACTTTAGTTCAACACTTCCAAGACATAGCTAAAGAACCTAAAGTTGACCATTCGGAGGCCATACAAAGAATTCTGAGACACATTCCAATATTGGTCACAAAGGAACATAATCAGAATTTAAGGAAACCAATAACACCAAAGGAAGTAGATCACGCAGTCCAAGAGATGCCTAATGGGAAGGCCCCTGGACCTGATGGATTTACTATGGATTTCTTCAAAGCTTGATGGGATGTGGTAAAACAATATATTTATGATATAGTTGAGGATTCAAGGTGATCCTCTTCTATCCTCAAAGCTATAAACTAAACTTTAATTACTCTGATCTCCATAGAGAATGAAGCTAGAAATCCTTCCGTAAATGCACATATACGGAAGCCAAAATGCACATATACGGAAGCTCTCTTCCATATATGTGCATATATAGAAACCAAAATGCACATATACAAAAGCTCTCTTCCATATATGCGCATTTTGTCTTTCAGATATATGCGCATTTGTGAAAGACAAAAATGTGCATTTACAGAAGAGAGCTTTCATATATGTTCATTTTGGCTTCTTTATATGCGCATTATGGAAGCCAAAATGCGCATATACGGAAGACAAAATGCGCATATACGAAAGAAAAAATGTGCATTTACGGAAGCCAAAATGCACATATACGGAAGCTCTATTGCGTAAATGCACATTTTTGTCTTTTGTAAATGAGCATATACGAAAGACAAAATGTGTATATACGGAAGAGAGCTTCCGTATATGTGCATTTTGGCTTCTGTATATGCGCATTTACAGAAGGCTCTCTTCCGTATATGAGCATTTACGGAAACCAAAATGTGCATATACGGAAGAGAGATATGCACATTTTGGCTTCCGTAAATGCACATTTTAGCTTTCGTAAATGTGCACATATGGAAGAGAGCTTCCATATATGTGCATTTTGGCTTCTGTATATGCGCATATACGAAATCTCTCTTGAAGCCAAAATGTGCATATATGGAAGCTCTCTTATGTGCATATATGAAAACTCTCTTCCATAAGAGAGCTTCCATATATGCGCATTTTGGCTTCCATAAATGCGCATATATGAAAGCTCTATTTCGTATATTCACATTTTGGCTTCCATATATACACATTTACGGAAGGGAAAAATGCGCATATACGGAAGCCAAAATGCGCATAAACGGAAGAGAGCTTCCGTATATGTGCATTTTGTCTTCTGTATATGCACATTTACGGAAGCCAAAATACGCATATACGGAAGCTCTATATACGAAAGAGAGCTTTTGTATATGCGCATTATGGCTTCCGTAAATGCACATATACGGAAGAGAGCTTCCGTATATGCACATTTACGGAAGGAAAAAATGTGTATATATGGAAGCCAAAATGCGCATTACGGAAGCTATCTTTGGTATATGCGCATTCTATCTTCTGTATATGCGCATTTTGGCTTCCGTAAATGCACATATACAGAATCTCTATATACGGAAGAGAGCTTTCGTATATGCGCATTTTGTCTTCTGTAAATGCACATTTTTTCCTTCCGTATATGCGCATTTACGAAAGGAAAAAATGCGCATTTACGGAAAACAAAAATGTGCATTTATGGAAGCTCTCTTTCGTATATGTACATTTACAGAAGGAAAAAATGCGCATTTATGGAAGCTCTCTTCCGTATATGTACATTTTGCCTTCCGTGTATGCGCATTCACTTGAAGGGATAATGGCAACAACATTTCTATTGGTTGAAACTTCGACATGATGTTAGCAAGTATATCATGTTCTTCATGGCATGTGCCATTGCCAAACTGGCCATTAAGAAACAAGGAATGTACATCCCTCTTCCTATTCCCGACAAGCCTTGGGAATCCATCTCGATGGACTACATGTCGGGCCTTCCTTCAATCAAGCAGGGAAATGATTGTGTTTTTGTGGTTGTTGATCGATTTTGCAAGATGGAAATTTTGGCCATCTGCAAGAAGAGCATCACAACAGAGGTCACTGCCAAGCTCTTCTTCAAACAAGTGTGGGTGCATTTTGGGGTACCACAAACCATTGTCTCAGATCGGGACAATCGGTTCCTCAACACATTTTGGTCTATGGGGATTCAAAAATTTGTATAGATTGGATGAAGGATTATGTGTAATTATATCAATTGGAATTACTGCAGCTTGGAGCGATTGAAAATCATCTCGAAACAATTTTGAGATATACTCTTTAAGCATATTTTTAGAGAACTAAATACAAAGGCATACTTACTCTTTGTCTAAAAGTATCTCTTTTGATGAATACTAATGTGATTATCTGGGAGGAGTACCTGGAGGGGTCTATGATCTCCAAAGTAGAAGAAAAGTTTTTGTGTGATGAAATCTTCAACTATGTGTCTTGGGAGCCTATCTGTAGGAGGTCTTCGTGAATTTTGTTGCAGAATTTATTTTTGTGAAAAAACTATATGAGCAGAGTCATAGACACAATACATGTATGAGATGAAGCACCTTTTGAATCTACCTTATTTATCTTAATAGAAAGTGCGACTTTTTTCCAGGAAAAAAAATAGACAAATTCAATTGTTTTCACAAAAAATCTTTTTCACATTTAATATATTTAAAATGAAAAATTATTTTAAAATATCTCATTAAAAATATTAAATTTGTCCACTTATTAACTCATTAATTTATACAATCCCATTACGCATAATATATAGATATATATAAAAATACATATACCATTAATGCTCACTGGAAGGTGCATAAGACTCACCCAGGGGTTAAACTTGACATGTAAAATTTACCCATTTTTACTTTATTTGGTTGTTATATACAAGCCTTTTTTAAATAAAAATTTCATTATTGAAGTTTGTTTAATTCTCAAAACTATCGATGGACTAGTTGAAAATTCCCCACCCCTCCCCACACACATATTCAAATAAAAATATTAAATAGCATATGTCCATATTAAACAATGAATTAGGAAGAAAGTGATGTGTATGTGTTGATATTAGCCTATGTGATTCAAGGAAACTTTGACCTCTTGTAGAGTTGTCGCCTACCATTATTACTTACTCCTTCCTTCGAATCGGCTCCATATATAAACTCTTTACTCTGTATCAGTATTTCCTGATAAAAAATTGGATTGATATCTAAATTTCATACTCTCTGTCAATATCACTTGACAAATATTAAGGCAATCTGGGTTCCTAAACATGCTTGAAAACAAGTGGCTTCTTGAACTACTAACCCTAATTTGGTGCACTCCATATTTACAAGCCATTTCCTATGCATAGTCCCCTCCCTAATTTCTCTACTTTCCATCCTTGCACAATACACTTGGTGTCAATGGTCACGAAACAATGTCAATGAAATAATGAAGGTTCAAAAGGTTCCCTAATGGCTCCAAGGTTGATATTTATGTATTCCACTCCCTCACAAGTATTCCCTTGACCTCAAACAAACTCGGTTATCTAGCCATTATGTTGTTTATTTTGGCCATTGTTCTTTCATACATGTTAATTAAGAATTACAATATGTTGTATTCAATATGGTTCTTATGCTTGTGATGTGGCTAATAGGTACTATAAAATATTGGATCAAGTACTCTTCGAGAGAATTCATAGTGTCTAGACATCAATCTCATCAAGGTAAGTAAAATCTCTATCATCTTGCTTGAATCTCATTTTTTCACCATTATCTTGATGCAATGATATAAGGTCTATATGAAGTTATTTCATATTCTACCTTATTGTTATGCCATTGTTCCACATAACTTGCATCGCAATGACTTCATGTTGTGACCATTTTAGAGGTATTTTCCATTTTAAACAATTAGTTTCTTGGATTGGGTGATAGAATTTGTTAGTATGAATAATATGTGCTTGGTAGGATAGGATGGAAAGGAATATGGTATGTGTAACCATCACCTAGATCAAGTTATGTTGATGTGAGTTTCATTTAAAAATGTTTTATTGTTGCAACATGATAATGTGAGTTTCTATTAGAGTTCATTTGTCACACTACACCACTTGGAAAATGAGATAAACTCTAAATACATGGATTATGAGCACAAAATAATAGTGCCCAACCTCCATAGTAGGATTTTGTCAATATGGTTAAGGCCCTTTAAAAGCTCAAAATGACACCTGTAAAAATGTGGATAACACCTACTTAAAAGGGTTGGATGTATTTCTTCATGGCTAACTTGGTGAGGTTATCTTAGTGTATTCCATATTTAGAATTTAAGTTAAATCAAAAATTTATACCAATGAAGCTAGGTTACCCTACACCATAATTAATGATTGTGCTAAATAACCAATACTCAAATATATGACATTGTAGGGTGATCTCATGACATTCTAACCTTGATCCTAAGTTATTTGTGAGTATTATAAGTTTTTTGAGATTTTAATTTCCTTATAAAGGTGTTCAACAATGTTAATGTCATAGGATGTTAGATAAAGTTCAGATATAATTTTATATTGATGAAGTTCAGATAAATTGTAACTTCATTAATACAATATTTGTAGAAATTTAAATAATAAATTTATAAACTTTCAATTATCATAATCATAATTTAGTAATTTAGTTGTATACAATTATACTTATAAGAAGTCCCATGTTCAAATCACACTTGCGGAATCACCTTTTAAAAGAAATATCGAAATCACCCCTTTGAAACGATTCTCCGAGTCATTTCAAAACGTGATCAGGTTCATTGGATTTTAGAACACTGAAGTTATAACTTGACTTATTTATTTATTTATAAATATACGATTATGAAACGTCACGATTCATCACTTCAGTGAGCTTTTAAAACACAATCCTGTTTACGGTCATTAGATTCATTGGATTTTAGAACACTAAAGACTCGGAAATTTGGAGAGTAGACATATTTTACATATCAAAACTGTTTTATTTATTTTTGATTATTTAATTATCTTTATACATAAAGTTTTTCTTCAATTACACAATAAGTTCATAAAAGAATATCTCAACTGCACACAAAAATAAAATCTAATAGTTAAAGATCTCTCAAGACCAACTAAATTTAACAAACTCAAACCAATAAACATTAAACCTAATATAAAGTTATAGCTTTCCTGGTTTGTTTTTCTTATTTTAAATATAAGAATTATGCAAAACTTATATCTCAATTATCCCATGTCAACTCACAGCTTGCAAGACACCCGAGAGTAAGTGCCTTTGGGCCAAATTGAATTCAATATGATATTATTTATCCTTTGGGCTAAATTGAATTCAATATGATATTATTTATATTTCTCAGGTTATAGGGTTCAATATACAAAAATAATCTTGTATGTCGATTCTGGGTTGCTCTTAACCTTCATTATTATTTATATATATAATATGAAGATGACATGGACAATTAGTTAGTTTATAAGAGCTTTAAATAGAGAACCCTGCATCTTCTATGGAATCGAAGAAACCACAGAAGTGAGAAGTGAAAAACCAGTTTGCAAAATTAGAATCTTGTTCCATTTGAAAATGGAAAAAAGGTCAGTGGTAATTGAGTGGTGGGGCTTTTGATGGTTAAGAACATGTGTTTCCTCTTAAAAGGTTACATGTTCAAATCCAGAGGGGGTAGGGTATGTATACCTTAGTAGACTTTACTAGTAAAATCGTTGGGCTGAGGAGTCTCATACACCAATTTGGTGTCTGGCTTGTTCGTGACCTTAAAAATAGATTATTATATATAAAAAGCACATAGTTAAGGAGTTTAAAAGTTCAACATGAAGTATTAAGCATTAATTTACTAAACAATGTCTTTATCTTTCAGTTAACCAATGAGCAAAACATTAAAAAGTCATTTGGACTGTGATGTTGTGGTAACTTGTGGAACATACTCCTCAAGTTAAGTGCCATATCAGGAGACGAGGACAGGTTATAGTCCTGGTTGAGATATGATGGACAAAGAGATATGATGTTCTGTCCAAACTAAAATGGAAAGTTTATCAAGAGGATTCACACAAAGGATTCACACAAACAAGATTGTAAGTTAAATAAGCCACAAAAAAATCATATATGTAGCCGAATAATGGGAAGTAATATTGAATCAAATTTACAAAGAGGGGTAAGTATTTTCTCTACAACTAATGTACAATTGCCCCTTTATTATACATCCGTGACAAATTTGTGCAGTGCGCATACTACAACAGGGGCAGCAAGATGCTCTTGCCTGAGTGGTAGAGGTCCACTTATCATCAAAGATATAAAATGTTTCTGCAAGTACCGATCTGTTATGCGTGCCAGGATCACTACCAGCAATGCTCTGAGATGAACTTCTATGCATGTCCCGAGCTTCATAAATCACATGGATGTTGCTTCCATTAGAAACAAGTCATGATGCAGAGTCTCAACATAAGTGTTGGAAGATGATTGATGTTTAGGCTGAGCTGTAGAGATTGCAGTGTCCAAGCATTCATCTAGTTCACCTCTTCGTTGCAACTCTTCCCAACTGACAGCTTCCAGGATGGCACTGCATTTTTTCTTCCCTGGATGGAGGAGCCATTACTAATGTCTAATTTTGACAGAGGTTTATCTGAAGTTGGAGAGTTATCTCTGGAAGATCTCACAACAACCCACTAACCATGGGAAATTGCAGAGCAATTAGGCCAGTCAACAACATCTCCAGATTTACAACCTGCGGCCAGTGCCATCACTCTCTCCCTAGGAGAAGGCCTTTGGCATTGGAAAATTGACATATTCACCTCTACAATGCTTTCCCCTGTCGTACTTGGGATGTCGAGTGATGGGATGGGAGTAGTATGGTAGGAATTCCATACTTGATTCCCAAAATCCAAATTATTGGTGGGGGACCCCGGTTTTAAGGCTTCTAAGGCCTCCTTATATGCCCACGGGCATAGATGTCCATGTTAACAGAAACCAGGTTCTTCCAAAGAAGCTCATCGTCCGCCTGCAAAACCAACAGTTGGTTTCAACAGAGGTTTATTCCCCTATCCTCGTCGACGTTGTGCTCATGGTTGATGTATGCAATTGTGTAACATCTCAGCTTGCCGATCAATTTCACGTCTTCCAGGTGTTGAGTCGATATGATTTTCACCTCTAGTCGGTCTTGGGGTATTCATGGAGCGCGGTGCTTCAAAATTCAAAACTAAAATGATTTTCACGTCTAGTTGGTCTTGGGGCTCTCATGGAGAGAGGGAATTTAAAATTCAAAATTCAAAAGTGAGTAACTATGTTTTGGAGACCATGGCAGTTGTACTACAGCGGTCTGGCATTAGAGTTGACACACCTGACAGACCATGGCAGGTCCACTGCAAAGCTTCGACACGCCAATTGACTAATGATGAAGTTTTCGAAGGAGGTCTCCGGATGGTCGGGAAATGAAGCCCACCGAAAATTTTTCTGACTTAATGGTTATATGCCAAGAGTGAATGTATGGGTATGAAACCTGCATGCACTGGGGATTGTACTTCACCTGCACGTATCCACCTGCACTAAGCAATCATTTGCTTAGTGCACGACGGATAATTCTTGCCTTCTCCATCTAGTAGCTTATCGATGCCAACAACCATATCTCCGACGAGTTGCTTCGGTGAGTTAAGGTACATCGGATTAATGACCAGATCTCCGACGAGTTGCTCAGGTTAGTTAAGGTACATCGGATTAATGTCAGCATTGACTTGCTAAGACCTCTAGTAAACCACCACTATGGTGCAATTAGAAACCACCACTATGGTGCAATTGAAAATGCAAAATTGAAAATGAAAATTTTGAAAATTTTGAAATTTAAACTAGCGTGCCTTTTATGAGAAAGAATTGAAAATTGAAATTTTTATTTAGACTAGCACTTCATTGGAAAGAATTCAAAATTCAAAATTTCAAATTTAAACTAGCGCTTCATTGGAAAGAAAGCTGCAATGAAACATGTAGGTTTTGAACGACCTAATACAATCGCTTTTCGAGTGACAGTTCTAATCACAAGCGGTGGAAATGGAAAGAGCATTGGGAGTTTTTCGGGTCCCAACAAGTTGAAATGCTTACAAAATAGTTATTGAGATGAGGAGAAGGCAAGAAGACTGACTAAAGTTAGATTGTGGTGCATACAATACACCACATACAGTTCAATTACAAAGATCGCACATGTATGAGCAGGGTTGTCCAAATGTTAGAAGAAAATGGAGTCGACGTCCCCGATCCTCCCTTGCCCTCGAATTTCCCAAATGTTATAAGAAAATGGAGTCGACGTCCCCGATCCTCCCTTGCCCTCGAATTCCCCAAATGTTAGAAGAAAATGGAGTCGACATCCCCAATCCTCCCTTGCCCTCGAATTCCTCCTCTGCTGCACTTGAAAAACCTTTAATGTCTTATGTGGAAGAATCTTGTTCAATTGAAATTAGATTGTAGATTTATTTAATCTAGTCTTTGTTGACATCCAGGGAAATTTAGCTTATGAAGGTCTAGGCAGGTAATTCAGATTGGGTTATTAGTCCCTGCCAAAGGCCTGGGACTATAGCAATGAGTTTGCCTTTGAATCTGTATTAGTTTATTGTTGACTTTAAATTTATGTGCTATATCCAATGTGTAACATAGGAAATCAATATATGTATTTTTTTTAATAATAAAAAAATATATTTTTCTAAAATTCGATTTGCTGGTATCTTTGAAGTGTTATTGCAAGCTTCATGTCATTCAATGTATAAAATTGATTGTACAATTAATGGATTTAACTGTTTGATAAGGAACTAAGCTCCTTGATTGCTCCTCCTACAATAAATTCAGCACCCGCACAGATTGAGATCACTTTGACGATCGGAGATGGAATCCCATAGAGGTTTGTCTTTTCATTTGAAACTGTCAACCCTTCCCACCAGAGGGTTGAAAAATTAATCCCGCGTGATAGTACAGTACAGTCCCTACATTTTCCCAAACATAAACGCCCTAAAATATATATGTGTTTCATATTTCATTTCAAACTCATTTACATACACGTCAAGCTCAAGAAGTATGGCTACTCTAAAATAATAATAAAAATATTAGTGCTAAATTTAATGTATAAAAAAATTAATAAAATTGTTTTAGATTTTTATCATTATTATTAAATAATAATAATAATAATAGTGCTAAATTTAATGTATAAAAAATTTAATAAATTCTTTTTTATTTTCTATTTATAATTAAAAATTAAATATTGTATTTAAATAATGATATTGCAAAATAAAGTTGACCAGTTGTGATTAGACTTATTTGTTTTAGCTCATATTTATGAATTATTTTATTTATTATTATGATGATGATGATGATTAACGTCCACTAAGACCTAATTGGTCTATCGGACCTTAAGAGGGTAAGTGATTACTTGTGATTTTTTAGAATTTTGTTTCTGTGCTCGAAAAGCATTAAGAGAAGGTTTCCAAGATCCCCATACTTTTGTTGAGTTAAGAGGTTAGGAAGGTTAGTAGTGTGATCAATATTTTGAAAATGAGATCTAATATGGGTATAGGCTGGATAATCTAAGAGAAAGTGTTTTTCATCTTCAACCTTCTTAGTGTCACAAAGGTGACACACTCTTT
>SNQJ01S0197961.1:0-17230 GCA_010110895.2 Picea sitchensis
ACATCTAAAAAACAAACTTTAAAAAGTATATTTACTTGATTAATTTTTTAGTAAACCGTAAAAAAAATTATAATCCAATTGATCCAAATACAATCTTGACATTTATTGTATATAATCACTGCATAGCTTTTCATAGGCATTGATAAATAAAATCTACGGTCAACAATTCAAAATTTTAATAATAAGTAGGCCAAACAATCTATGCACATTTGTATGCATAATTCAACTTTAGTGCATACTTTATATTTATATATATGAATATAAAAATATAAATATAAGATGAGGTGATTGTATAAAAAGTGTGAGTGGAGATGGTTGTGGAAAATTCAGCCGATAGGCCCTTAATTTATTGACAAAAAATGCTTACGGTAAATGAGCCGCGTGACGGGGAAGAGTTTATGGACGACTTTGGTGCGTCCGAAGGAGTTGACTCACTCTCTCCACCAGACGGATTTTCGGCTGCTGTCGACTATTTACTTGACCCGACCCTTCCTCCACTATCGACGCAGACACCCCACCAAAACACGTTGGTGTCTATTTAAATGGGAAAGTACGAAAGTGCGAAGTGAATAATTCAATATCCTTCCATCAATCAACCATGTCCATTTACATAAACTATTTTATAGAATATAAAATATTTTATAATATGTATTTCATCAACCGTGTCCATTTAAATAAACTATTTTATAGAATATAAACTATTTTAATAATATGTATTTCATCAAAACTTTAGTAAGTTTTCTTTATTTGTTTTATTTAGTGAAGTTCAACTTAGTGAGTCTTCACTGTAATATTTTTATACACCATTTTCAAAATTATAAATTAATTTAAAAGTTTATACACAAATTTATATTTCAATATTTTAAATTAATTATATAATCAATAAATTTGGCTATAAATACCTAGTACATTTTATATCAAAAATTAAGAAAAAAATGTAAAAATGTCATGTGTTCTCTCATTATTACTATCCATTTATTTCATTAGTATTGCATTTATACTTTTAGATTTTAAAGATTTTTCTTATCATTAATACAAAGTGTAATCCTACTAGATTAATACAAAATGATATACATATGTGTAATTTCTTTTTAATAGTAATTTTGAATTTATTTTTAACTAAAAATAAATTAGTAAAAATATAGTTAAAGATGAAAAAAATGATATAGACAACTTGGAGAGAGAGAAACCAAGACCAAAAATGCCAAAAACCTAATGATTAAACACATGTGTTTCTTCTTAAAAGGTTAAGTGTGACTGGGCCTAATGGTTAAGAACATGTGTTTCCTCCTAAAAAGTCACATGGTCAAAACCAAATATCTCTGTAAACTTTACCAATATATTTATAATTAATAATTTAATTTAATTTAAAAGTTTATACAAAATTACATAGATATAACATAATCCAATTAGGTTATAAATCAATTCCAAATTTTTCTAAGTTTATTTTAAAAATTAAAACATATAAATAAAATATAAATAACATGAATCTTTAATAATTAAAATGTTCAAATATTGAATTTAGTTTAGATATGAATGCTCATTTCTAACTCAAAAAGTTAATGGAAGTGAAAATAGGTGCATGAATATAAAACTGGTTAAGTGTTTAATGCATTTTCAAAGTAAATAATAATAAAGAATAAAAACAAGTTTTTTCTTTGTAAATAATAATAAAGAAACAAAGAAAAATTGTGAATCACTAAAATTTGAGAAAGAAAAATAATGAAAAACATTTTTAGAATACTTTAAAATCAAAATAACTTTAAAGCATGTAATCAAAAGAAATTAGTGACATTATTTATATTTATTTTTAATAATGATTATTGAAGTTTACATTGTTTGATTAATATCTTAAATACAATCTCAACATAAGATCTTTTAAAGTGTGATATATCCAAATTCTAAAAGAATGAAGTGATATTACTACCTAAAAAATGAAGTGATATTACTATAGAGAGGGGGGTTTTGAGTCAATATTTGAGATAATAAATGACCATATAAACACAATAATTTTATATGTGAGAAGATGGACATGAAGCTCCACATGTTTCGTGCTTCATTTTAGTATGAGAAACAATGTTTTTAGCTACTTGTATTGTACTTTGATTATCATAATATAATATATTTCATGCCTCAAATATGAATCCAATATCACGTATTAGGTTACAAATCCACAACACTACTATATTGAACATAGGTAGTCAAAAGAGAGACTAAGAGAGACCACCTTTTGCTTTTTACAAGACCAAAATATGGGTCCAAATCCAAGATGAAACTTATAGCTTCCACCCATGTTCCTTTTTACTTATGATAATCTTGTTCTAGAACTATGTTGAGTACACAACACACCCTAAAATTCTAAAATTGTGGGTACCACTTTTTTATTTTTTACTAGAAAATTTCATGCATTTTTTGTTTTTTTTCTTATACTTTGATTTGAATGATTTGATGTGGTGCAGAAGGCTTATTTAGCCTCGGGAAATTTTTTTTTCCAAGTTTCGTAAAACCCACTTTTTGTTCCAATCATTTTAATGAAAGTGAAAATTGTGATAGGAAAAAAATATTATCTTTCTTGAGAACTAATAAAGGGTAAGATTTCCAGCAACAATGAATAACATGAATTAGATTCTATCAATAGAAAAAAACAAAGTTTGTCAGAATAACATGAAAATTTTGATCAACCGAAGACATTTCACATGTGGGGAAAATCCACTAGTAATCATTGCATGGGTTTTGCAGTTGTCCTGACAAATCGAGAATGATATTATTTAAGATCGAGACATTATTGGGTCACTATTTCGCATGGGTAGGATCCATTAGTTTTAATTTGAAATCTAGCCAATTAAATAAGTCATTCAAAAAATAATTGATATATGAGCTCTACATTTCTAGTCTGTGAAATTCCATTATTGTTTTTGCCATTTGAGCACTATAATTCGAGTATACAAGATAGTCCTCGAAGTATTAATAATCATAGACCTCATTTGCATGTGGATTAGGAGCATCTGAGCATCAAGGGGGAATTGGGGATGACTCATTATTGCAATTTTCCATTGTTTTTGTCTGCTAAAAAATGGTAAGTGCCTAAAACCTAAAACTATTAAATTATATGTTAGGCAATAGAAGCAAAACAAAGCATAATAACCAGAGCATAAACAAGACAGATCAAACATGCATTAAACTAAGCACAACAATCCCATATTTGACACAATGATTTATGTGGAACCCTAATACGGGAAAAAACTACAGGAAATGATTATCTATATTCTTATTATTCAAGGAAGAATTACAATAGACAACCTAGGAATACAACCATCCTCTCCTCTCATACACACAACAACTCAGTATTTGTGTCTTTCTCTCACACACTCACTACACATTGCACTCACATTGTACACACACCTCTATGGGTATGCTTGCATATATAACATATATCACTCAGTTACACAAACTGATCAAGAATAGATCACATAGTTACATGAGCAGTTCATAAATAGATTGCATGCATGCACATTAACATAGTTGCATGCATGTGCATGTGACCACATGAAGAAATTTGTTGGCATGTTTCCAACAATCTCCACCTTGACAAAAAATTACCTAATATATCATACCCTTAATTAATTCATCCATCACCTTTCCTGCAAGAGAAGACAAACACCATCAGAGCTCCACATCTTCTTTAACAATACTGTTACGTGAACATGCATGCATGATTCACTCCAATATGGACCATTCTATCTCCATCAGTATTCTGGACAATTTCAAATAATGATTCCAAACGAATGGAGTATAATTTTGAGAAACGGTTAGAGGTTTTTGTGCCTAACACATCATAGATCAATATAATCTCTCATTTTTCCTACAATTGTCATATATTGGGAGAATCAAATCCATCTCCGAGCCCTAATTTTTGGATCTCATATTTTCCTTTTTTGACACATGTTTGTAAAATGCAGATATGGGGCAAATGGAAACGAATCTCAGGGAACTGAGAGAGGTTTTTGCTCAGAACAAACAGATTCAAAAAGGCCTCTTTCAGTTTATACACATCCGTCATGATTCAAGAGATACAAAACCACAACCACAACCCCAATTTTCAGCAGTTTGGCCCATTTTCTATGGCAGAAAGTTTATGAAATTGATGGTAACTGTTGTTATCTTTTTGGATGAAATTCGACCTCCTAGGGAGGATTTCAACCTCAATACATACCTGAGATACCTGTTCATTTATAGAGGGATTTATTTTGTAATTCGAATCATTTTTCAGTTATTCGAAAGGGGGTAGAAGACCTATATTATTGTATCTTCTTGAAGAAGAATGGAGGAGGGGCAAAGTAAACATGGGAGTAGTACTCCCGGGAATGTAATATTTTTCTTTCCTGTTTAAATTAAAGAGTGCGGAGCCATTTTTAATCTACAACATAGATTCTTATGATTTTGTTTGCAGAGAATGTCTTATTTCTTCATTTTTGCATCATTTCACTTGGTTTTATTTCCATTTTCATCCCGATTTGTGATTGTTTTTGTAATGGAATTCATCTATTTGTTATATGCTTTATTGCAGGACATGTTATAGGTTGTTTCTTGTAGAGATCTAAAGGTTCATAATTCATCCTTGGATAGATGCTCTGTCCCAACCATCTCTTTCCACTGATTTATGTTTGGAATTCATTCATTGCTAAGTGATCCTTGCATTTTGATATGTTTTCTCTCTATTCTGCTGCCATAATTTTATAAATCATTCTCTCTATAACCAGCTTCTACCTCGCCTTTTTTCCATGGATTTCCATTGCCGAAACACTCTTATTATTTTCTTGATCATTTGACTCCATTCCCATTGGAATACCTCCTGGTCAAACCCACCAACCCTAAAAACCCAAAAATATATGTTACCCACAGATATGCACATTGTTAAGCTTATTGAATATCCTATTGTGACATATTTTCGAGAGACCCCTCTCGGGTTGGAAGGGGCAGTTTCAAATCAAAAGTGGTTCGAGGTTATCTCAGAATTTTCTTGCATGTAACCCAAGTCAATTCCAAGTGATAATTATTATTTCATTTAAAATGTGCTAAGGCTTGGCTCTATTATAGCCTAGAGTCAACTCTTGCGAAAACATTTTTCTGATGCCATTGCCGGGGACGGAGGAATGAAGCTATCTTCCCTGGGATATGACAAAAAGTTTAGATCTATTCCTTGATGCTGAACAAGGAATAGGAATTCAATTGGCTGTGATACTTCACCCGATGACTCCTTGGTTCGAAGACTCTACATGATTCACTGGCGATTCCACTAGTCTCAAAATGTCGAATTCGTTCGTCGCTCGGATTGCTGCAAGGTTTGCTCCTCTGGACTTTACAAATGTTTATGGTTTTCCAAACACTATTCCGGACTTTAAAATTTGGGAAGATGTCCTTCCTAAATTTGGAGGATATGTGGACGACAATCCTGCTCAACACTTGCTTGAATTCCACAAGCTCATGGATGAATTAAATGTACATCATGAATATGTCCTCATGAATTTGTTTATGTTTTTGTTGGAAAGAGATTCTAGACTCTAGTATAAATCTTTACCCCATTCTAGTATTCCTCCATTGAAATATTTTCACACACTTTTTCATCAACATTGTAAGAGGATATATTCAGCTTAAATCCTTTTTGAAGATTTATGTAATATAGAATTCATAAGACAAAAAGATCAAACAAATTTTGAAGAGGAGGAAGTAATATCAGAAATTTCTCAAGTTGATGAAGATGATCAGTATGAAGAAGAGTTGGCTGATAAGGAAGAAGGATCTGATAGCTCTTGTGATCATATTCGAGAAGAAGATATTCAACATCAGGGTCAACCTGCAGAAGAGAAAGAAAATAATTGTTGTGTTATCCAGAAAATACAGAGACCACCTTCTCCTTTGACTGAAGAAGAAATAGATATGCTCCTGCATAGTCATGTTACAACCCTTGCTTACACAGATTTGTAGTGTATACAAAGTCCCGGATATGAGAGTCAAACTTCTTCCATTTCTGAAAATGTAAATTTGATTTTAAATAATGATAGTCATGTGTTTGATGAAACCTTACAAGAAGTTAATGAACCTATTTATGATGATGATTTCCAACCAGGAAATCAACTTGTAAGCCCTGTTTTGTTTCATGAAGAGGATAGGGTTGTCACATTTAATAGTCTTGAAAGAAGTTTGTTGTTCAAGGATGTTTTAGACTGAGATTTGGAGGAGTATAAATCTAAGATAGAAAGCATGCCATAGAAAGGATCAGAGTTTCTCACGGTTGATGTCCCGAGCATTTTTCTAACTGATGACCCTTGTTGGAATAGGGGAAGACCTAGGGTTCAACACTACAACAATGCACCAACAAAACCCTAACTACCATCACTTTCGACAAAACCTGTGAAGCAGATGAAGTCTCGCCCGAGGTAGAGGCAAGGGTGGTTGCGAGAATCAGGTGTATGCAACCTTAGTTGGGACATAGATATGTGATTATAACACTTAGCAATCACCTATCATAGATTATTCATCAATATTCAACCCTTATGATACTTCACAGATAGCACAGAGCATCGCAATATGTACTTAGATCTAAGATAATTCAACACTTAGCCACAACAAGATGGATTGGATTCGACAGATAAAGCACTAAGCATCTTACATACCAGATATAATATTCATTCATATCTTAGAAGCACAAAGAATAAATAGATCTATCTAAACACATCAAAGAACTTAGCAAAGGAAGAGACAAACACATCAGGTTGAGGAACATAGCACAACACACAGATTTACCGTGGTNCCCTGGGGCTACGTCCACAAAGTATTCTTTTTTATTAGCTTCAGTTAATTAGGTTATAGCACCGAGTCACCAAAAACCCTTCTATGCATAGGATAGAATATCTATGCAGCTCGCTAGATCCTTCTTCTTTGCGTTGTAGCACAAAGCCTTCTATAATCTCTATAATAATTTGCACTTAGCTCTGTAACCCCTCTATAGTCATGCACAGAGCACTACTAGCACTTAGATTACATCACATGGATGGTCTATCGTCCCCTTACTTACTTCGCCTAGACATCTATTTATACATTACAAAAGTGGGCCTAAGCATGGGTAAACCCACGGGCCGACATCCCTTTCCCATTACATTATCCCCAAAAACCCAAAAAGGGACCCAAAAAGGGGTCTAGCTTCCACGATCTCCGCTTCACGTTGTACTCCATATTTGGTAAGCTGTCAAAGTCCCAAAAATGGTCAAATATGACCAAGTGTTCCTCAAAACTTGGTCAAGGGACAACAAGCCCCCAACACTCACCTGTGACTCATACCGAGTCACTCAGGTCTGGGTAACTTTGCCTCAAAGGTCTTGAGATTGGCTCGAGCTACTTCGACTTGTCTCTGTGCTACTACTTCTTTCTCAATGAATTCCTGAACAATCGCTTTGCTGATAGGTCCTTCCAGTTGTTTCTTGAATGTAACAACTACTTGTTCTAGTAGTGTTCCTTGGCCTTCAATTTCTTCAAACAGTAGGTAGGCCGCCTCTTGGCTTGGTTGGAGTTTCTGGGTGACTTCCATCACTCTGTTCTATGTGGTAAGAAAGAGTTGTTGGGCAGTGCGTTGTTCCTGGGATCTCTTCATCCTCTCGATGGGTGACAGGAGCTTGAGCTACGCCTGTACTATATCTGTGTGCTGCTTTTCTTTCTAGAGTTGGGACTCTAGTTTCTTCAACTTTGGGTCTTCAGATAGTTGTTAATATATCTGCACGCTTCTGCTACTTAGCTATTTACATTCTGCAGCAAGTGTTTTAATCCTCCCGACTACGTTCTGAGCATTCAATTGTCATTGGTCGCACACTTCTTGTGGAGTCTGTGGTATGGTCTGAAGCTATAATTCCATGACCCTTTGTTGAAGTTGCTAAACAACTTCAGCCAACTTTGTCACTTGGCGCTCTATGGGCTCTTTAGACTTCTACTCTAAGCCGGTCATAGAGTAAAATGCTCTGTTGATTGCTTCTTCAATTCCTATCTGCTTTGTGAGAAATTGCTCTTTCTCTTTTTGGATATTCACTCTGTCTTCTTCAAATTTTGCTTGAAAAGTTCTCTTGTTGTGCGGCTTGGCGTTGTTCAATAATTTCCTCCTGTGATTTCTTTAGGGCTTGGGTGGCCTGCGCTTTTTCTTCCTGAGCATGTCGAAGGCGTACTTCGACTGTATCAGCAATCTTGCGGAGCTGAACTGATTCATCTCCCACTTCTGTTGTTCCTTCTGGCAGAGGTGCAGTAGAGATTTCTCAGCTAGACTAGAGTGCTTGTTGTACTCCTTGGAGCGCGATCTCAATTTGGCTATACATTTTTTCCTTCTTCGCCTCCTGCTTCTCTATGATTTCCTTTGAAGCATCGTTGACCGCTGCAACAATGAAATCAAAGTCATCCAAAGTGAGGGTAGTTCGCATCTTGGTTATAGGGGTTCTTGGTTTCTTTCTGGAGGAATATTTTAGAGGTGAGACCTTCCTTTCTTCGATGAGTCTTCTTCGTCCCTAGGTGGTGGTACTTCGACTTTCTATTGTTCAGTTTCTGTACCTTCTTCATCATCACCTTCTTCATATGGTGTAATGGAATTCATCCTTACAGATAGGTTGTCAACATCCTAGATTTCTTCAGTCTTCTTCGTTGTCTTTGCTTTATTTATCTTACTGGGCCTAGGTGTATCCTGCGCAGTTCTGGGGCTGTCGATGTCGGAAATTTTTGCGGGGTCTGCTGAAACAAGGAGGTTCACCGACCAGTCCTTGGTGATCTCTTCCAGGTATTCTTCTGTCAGTCTATAGTAGGACTGAAGCTATTCCTGGTGCTCATCAGCGCGTGGGGTTAGGTATATAAAGTGGCGGTCCACGTTGAACTTTATCAGAGGTCAGAATCTCTGTAAAGTGTTCGGGGTTATTGGAGGTTCACTCCTTATGGTTGATTTCAATTGGTTATAGTATGCATGGAAAACAACATTCGATTGCCATTTCCTTCTCATGGTGTTCGAGTACGATAATGTACTGAACTTCGTAGCTAGTGGCTCAAAGGGGTCAAGGTCTAGGAAGGTTGCACCTTCCGGTAGCTCCCATGAAACAAAAGCGATTAATATCAGTAGCCAGCTAAACTGGAATTCATGCCCCTGATCCTGAGCTTCTCTGCAGTCAATCTCCAGTTGATTCACCAAGTACTTCACCCAGTTCATTTGTAGTCCCTCTATGCACTTTCCTGTGAGGTCAACTACAAAGCCAGATGCTTGTGTTGGTCGATTCTTGCGTACCAACTTCCCTGCGATCAGTTGGCATGCGAGGTGCACTACGCCACTTTCAGTAGAAGCTACCTTGTAGCCTCTCCCACCTTTCTCAACATCACCATAGGCTTCTTTGATCTTCTGTGCAAGAGCACGGTCTGCGGTCTTTGCAGGATAGTACTCATGGGGATCAAGGCCCTGCATGCTAAGCTTGGTGATCCTATTGATTAGTTCCAGATCAACATTTATGTGACGATCTAACCATAGGTATCCTCTGTGGTAACTTGCTAGCAACAATTTTACACAAGCATTCAGCTCCTGGTGTCTGCCAAAGTGCGTTATTTTCATAACATTGAGAAAAGTAGACTATGTGAGGTTCATCATCCATTGATGGGGGATGAGATTCGAATTCTTGCCCTTAGTTCTCATCAAGTACTTATACGAGGCGTTCATGTTGTAAAATTTACAGTCCCCTAGGTTGAAGTCGCAAAACTTCAACACTGTAACCTTGTCTTGATCTGTGCGGTAGGTGCATACTCCTTTCGGTAGATACATAGTAACTAGGGTGTATTCAAAGTCTCTAGGGACATTTTCCCTATTAATCTCACCACTCGGAGGGGGTATGTAAGCTGGTAGGATGGATGGCACTAAATTCGCATTGCCTATGTCCTCCTTATGCTTAGTTCTTCTTAAAGCACCAGCTTGAGATGTTCCTGCTCAAGCATTCGACGGGGAGGCTTGCAGTCCTCCCGTCAATGATGCTTGGACTCTGGTGGACATTCTTCTTTCCGACATGGCTCTCTCAGTCATTAAATTGAGAAGGACCTCTGTGACGGATTCCTCAAGTGTGGTGAGCTCATCAGACATACGCACTCGGGAAAGATAATCAGGGTCACGATGATCTCAAAATACTGCACTAGGATGAACAATCTGCTTGCAATGATCACTTTAGAAAATTACTAGTTCTACGGGCTTTGATTTTTTAGTTGGAAAAAGTGTTCTTCGGGCACGACGCAACGAGCTAAATAGGAAATTCATCAATGGTCTTCTTGTAACGAGTATGAATCTTCCATGAACATTGATCCATCTGTTATGCCGTGGTCCAATGGTATGGTGGTGATCCTTTAATGTTTTTCTATTCGTTCGGGGTGGAATTCGAACGGTTATATCAGTCCAATGGCTATATTTCTTTTCCACGACGAAGTGTCGTATGTCGTTGTTCTGATATCCCGACGAAGCTCAATTCCTATGATTTTTCCTTCAGCGAAGTTTCCTCTGGAGTCTTCTGCAACTTTTCGATCTTGGCTCTCCTCTTACTTAGCTTCCTAGCCTTCTTCCCAGTGAGCTTCATCTCAGTCATCCTTTTTCCATTCCGATTCTTATCTTCTCTCGACATAGTCACTTCACGATGTTGACATTCTTTCTTCAGATCTAAGGGTAATACTCCTTCATTATATGGATTAGGTATTTCAGTCTTCTGTGGTTACTCTAATGCTCTTATAGCTTCGAAATCCAAGTCCATGGTGTTCAATAGCTTAGATCTGTTCTCTTGTTCTGCCATCAAGTAGGTGATCCTTCTAGTCATAAATTCCATGAGTTCTTGCTTCTTCTGTTCTAGGGATTCCTTTTCTTCGTTTCTTTGGATCTAGTCTTTTTCAATCCAGATCTTGCCTAACAAAGCTAGAAATGTGGCATGGTCCTCAATAAATTTAATAACTTTGAATTATTCCTCTGTCAAAGCTCCATGGGTACTCATAGCTATCTAGGTAATCCTGCCACATAGGGTTACCATTTTTCCTTTAAACAACCCTATTTTTCCTAGTGAAGGAGCCATAGAAGGCCTTCCTAGGGTTTCCCAAGTACTTTCTGTCATAATGTTCATCTGTGTTCCCTCATCCAGAGCACAGTCAATGTCGAAGTCTCCTATTCTTACTTCGATTTTCTCCTTTTCTTTGAAGATCTATGATAAACTGGCATCTTTATGTTCATCTAGGGTTTCTTTCATTTTCAGTAACATAATCTATGATTCTTTCTAGGGTTCTTCTATAATGTTAGTATCTTGATCTCCTTCAGAGTTTTCTTTCTCCATATTCATATTTTCAAGTCTAGCAATCATTCTAGGGAAATCCATTACTTCATGGTCCATAGCCTTACAACAGAGGCAACTAGGGTTTCTCCTAGGTCATTCCTTAGCAAGATGTCCTGGTCTTCTGCAACTATGACAAAGAGTTAATCCTCTCTTTCTCTTCAATGATCCCCGACTCTTCTTATACTGTGCGCTAGGATCATAATGGCTAGCTTGAAAAAATTTCTTTATAGGATCATGCATCCATTGGTTAGTCCAAAAATTCTTTCTATGCATAGGTATAACATATCTATCATTATACTTATCAGATCTATTCATATCAAACGTTCTTTCATCTAACAATGCCCTAGTTTTCAATCTAGGAAAAAATCTATCAAGCATACCTAAATCCATGCTCTAGAAACAAAAAAAATCACTTATCTTACTTCTACAGGGCACAAAGTTTCCAGATCTAAGAACTTTTGACTATTCTTACCTTTATCAGAGCATAGAGCTTACAGATCTTACTTCTTTTCTTCAGTATCAACCTCTTTTCTTGCAGATCTGACTTCTTTCCTTCAAATATGTCCTTCCTTATTCAACAAAGAGCTTTTCAGATCAAGTGGATCACTGTGCACTAGGGCATAGATCCACGCATAGATCTTTCACAATTTCAGGATGAATCTTTGCACAAAGCTTCTTCTGCTCAGTTCCCAGCAATCACAGTTTCAGGTCCTGGAAACGGAACCATTTTTTGGCACAGGGGTAGACCCAAGGTTCAATGCTACAATAGCACACCAACAAAACCCTAACTACCGACCCTTTCGACAACACCTGCGAAGCAGATGAAGTATCACTCGAGGTAGAGGTAGGGGTGGTTGTGAGACTCAGGTGTCTGCAACCTTAGCTGGGAATAGATCTGTGATTATAACACTTATTAATCACCTAGCATAGACTATTCATCAATATTCAACCCTTATGATACTTCCCAGATGGCACAGAGCATCACAATATGTACTTAGATCTAAGATAATTCAACACTTAGCCACAAAAAGATAGATTATATTTGGCACATTAAGCACTAAGAATATTACATACCAGATCTAACATTCATTCATATCTCAGAAGCACAAAGAATAAATAGATCTATCTAAACACATCGAAGCACTTAGCAAAAGAAGAGACAAACACATTAGGTCAAGGCACAGAGCACAACACACAGATTTACTGTGGTTCACACCCACACTAGGGCTACNATCTAACAATGCCCTAGTTTTCAATCTAGGAAAAAATCTATCAAGCATACCTAAATCCATGCTCTAGAAACAAAAAAAATCACTTATCTTACTTCTACAGGGCACAAAGTTTCCAGATCTAAGAACTTTTGACTATTCTTACCTTTATCAGAGCATAGAGCTTACAGATCTTACTTCTTTTCTTCAGTATCAACCTCTTTTCTTGCAGATCTGACTTCTTTCCTTCAAATATGTCCTTCCTTATTCAACAAAGAGCTTTTCAGATCAAGTGGATCACTGTGCACTAGGGCATAGATCCACGCATAGATCTTTCACAATTTCAGGATGAATCTTTGCACAAAGCTTCTTCTGCTCAGTTCCCAGCAATCACAGTTTCAGGTCCTGGAAACGGAACCATTTTTTGGCACAGGGGTAGACCCAAGGTTCAATGCTACAATAGCACACCAACAAAACCCTAACTACCGACCCTTTCGACAACACCTGCGAAGCAGATGAAGTATCACTCGAGGTAGAGGTAGGGGTGGTTGTGAGACTCAGGTGTCTGCAACCTTAGCTGGGAATAGATCTGTGATTATAACACTTATTAATCACCTAGCATAGACTATTCATCAATATTCAACCCTTATGATACTTCCCAGATGGCACAGAGCATCACAATATGTACTTAGATCTAAGATAATTCAACACTTAGCCACAAAAAGATAGATTATATTTGGCACATTAAGCACTAAGAATATTACATACCAGATCTAACATTCATTCATATCTCAGAAGCACAAAGAATAAATAGATCTATCTAAACACATCGAAGCACTTAGCAAAAGAAGAGACAAACACATTAGGTCAAGGCACAGAGCACAACACACAGATTTACTGTGGTTCACACCCACACTAGGGCTACATCCACAAAGTCTTCTTATTTATTAGCTTCAGTTAATCAGGTTACATCACAGAGTCACCAAAAACCCTTCTGCGCACAGGACAAAAGATCTGCGTAACTCGCTAGATCCTTCTTCCTTGCGTTGTAGCACAAAGCCTTCTATAATATCTATAATAACTTGCACTTAGCTCTGTAACCCTTCTATAGTCATGCACATAGCACTACTAGCACTTAGCTTACATCACATGGATGGGATACCGTCCCCTTACTTACTTCACATAGACATCTATTTATACATTACAAAAGTGGGCCTAAGCGTGGGTAAACCCACGGGATGACATCCCTTTCCCATTACATTATTCCCCAAAACCCAAAAAAGGACCCAAAAAGGGGTCTAGCTTCCATGATTTCTGCTTCACGTTGTGCTCCATATTTGACAAGCTGTCAAAGTCCCAAAAATGATCAAATATGACCAAGTGTTCCTCAAAACTTGGTCAAGGGCCAACAACTCTCTTGAGTTATCTGTTGAACCTAAATATGATGAGTATAGTGATGATTATTACATTGTTTCTATAGAACAACTTGCTATAGATTGTTCATGGAGGGATGATGGTCTTTAGACAAGATTGTGCCATGATTTTGGGGATGCCATTGCAAATCATCTTGAAGGGTGCTCAAATATTCTCTTTGAGAATGATCCTGAGAATTATAAATCAGAACGTAGAGTAGTCCTGGATGTTTTAAAACCTCAGGACCATATATTTTTCCAAGATATTTTTGCTAACCTTTTAGATTTATTTAATGGAGGAACACGCTATGTCATGGATATTTTTTCACAAGAATCGAGGAAAAGTTTGAAAATTCATGATCAACAACATTTCAGATGGAAGTTGTCAGTTTCCTTTTTCAGCCTGCTCAAAGAAAGTGTGAGAAAATTCCAAATAAGTAGACAGTTTTTGGATTGGCTTCACTGACATTTTTGTATCATTTGATTCAATGGGAATTTTTCAGCAGTTAGAGTAGGTGATGTATATAAATAAGCTTGAATTTGAGAATTAGAGTACAACAATGGTTTTAAGTACATTTCTAGTTCAGTTTGGCATCTTGTATGGTTTTTATTTAAGACATTATGACTCCATAGCCCAATGTATGCATGAGTGTTTTTTTGTTTCGGAAAGGTGCAAGCAAAGTGATAGGGTTCAACGTTTGATAAGAATGATTTCAGGTCGCCCAATGGATGAAGGCACTTGGTATACTATTCTTATCTCATTGCAGGAAATCATCATCCCTAGATGGAGCCTATGTTGGAACAAATATTGAAATTTTGGCTTTCGGTACCTTAGGAGGAAAAATTTATAGTGTTTAGCGACCGAAAGTGCAGACTTTCGATAGCTTAAATCTCAAGTTTTATATGCCCTTAGCTGCCAAAAGTGTAGATGTGTTTTTACCTAGAAATCAAGTCACGAGGAGGCATGAAAAGAATGCAATAAACGGCATTAAAATCACTATAATAAGGTTTTACATAAATGCCACGTGACCATTTCGGGTTTTCGGCAGTCGGGGTTTGACCGACATAGAGATTTTGACCATTGCTCCATTTCCCCGAAACCCAAAACTCGAAATTGGGGTTTCAGGACTTTCGATGGCTTATGGCGCTCTGAAATCACACTGTTAGCTGTCGAAATCTAGGACTTTTGGTGGCAAAGATACCCCTGTTTTCGGCCTATTAGCCACCGAAATCACAAGTTTTTTCCAATGAAAAAAACTTCCTTGGGAAAAAACCATTTTTATCAGCCTTGGAGAGGCCATTTTCCACGTTTGAATAGTTGATCGACATATAAAGATCCTAATATTTCTAGTGGTGTCTTCATAATTTAATTTGGATCTTGGGAAGACAGTCAAAAGTCCCCCGCAAGATGAGGTTCATTTTCAAAAATATGACATTTTTTAGTGTGCCGAGTCATCATTTTCAAATAATGATTCTGAACGAATGGAGTATAATTTTGAGAAACGATAGAAGGTTTTTGTGCCTAACACATTAGATATCAATAGTGTCTCTCAGTTTTCCTACAGTTGTCACATATTGGGAGAATCAAATCCATCTTCGAGCCCTAATTTTCGGATCTCATATTTTCTTGTTTTGACACATGTTTGTAAAATGCAAATCTGGGGCAAATGGAAACGGATCTCAGGGACTGAGAGAGGTTTTTTCTTAGAACAAATATATTCACAAAAGTATCTTTCAGTTTATACACATCTTTCATGATTCGACAGATACAAAACCATAGCCACAACCCCAGTTTTCAACAGTTTGGCCCATTTTCTATGGCAGAAAGTTTCTGAAATTGATGGTAATTGTTGCTATCTTTTAGGAGGAAATTCAACCTCCTAGAGAGTATTTCGACCTCAATACCTACATGAGATACCTGCTAATTTCTAGAGGTATTTCTTTTGTAATTTGAATCTTTTTTCAGTTATTCGAAAGGGGGTAGAAGACCTATATTATTGTATCTTCTTGAAGAAGAACGGAGGGGGGGCGAAGAAAACATGGGAGTAGTACTCCTGGGACTGTAATATTTTTCTTTCTTGTTTAAATAAAAGAGTGCAGAGCCATTTTTAATCTACATAAGAGATTCTTGTGATTTTGTTTGCAGAGAATGTCTTATTGCTTCGTTTTCACATCATTTCACTTGGTTTTATTTCCATTTTCTTCCCGATTTGTGAATGTGTTTGTAATGGAATTCATCTGTTTGTTAGATGCTCCATTGCACGACATGTTATAGGTTGTTTCTTGTAGATATCCGAAGGTTCATAATTCATCCTTGGATAGATGCTCTATCCCAACCATCTCTTTCCACCGATTTATGCTTGGAATTCACTCATTGCTAAGTGCTCCTTGAATTTTGATATGTTTTCTCTCTATTATGCTGCCATACTTTTATAAATCCTTCTCTTTGGAACCAGCTTCTGCCATACATATTAAAGATAAGTAGTACATTACAACCATAGGTAGATAGTCCAAATGATGTAGTGAAGGACAAATCACACTAGAATTATTGAGATTTTTTATATTTGACATCTAAAAACTCGGGGTAACAATATCCCTTTTGTGCACCAAAATTATAAACATGTTGTACACAAGACTCTAAAAACTTCATCTTTTGAGCAATTCAAGTCCATCAACAACAATAAAAAAGATCATGATAAAATTTGAGAGTCTTTACAAAAGACACAGTAAAAGCATAATGACATACCTGATCAACACCATGTGTATGCCACTAATTTTTCATATGAGAAATAGTATGATCTTATCTTCAAAGAGATTGGTTCAAGGAGAAAGAGTACAATTTTATCTTCAAAAATATTGCTTGAAAGAGAAAGAATAGGAGCTCAATCCATTTCCATATGTCCCCTTATCTTTAAAGAGAGTTCTTAGAGGAGAAACACTAGGATCTCATGAGACTTAGATATGATCGCTACATCATCAATGCACATATTAGAGAAAAAAAGTTCAAATTGGATTTAGTTATATGTATGAGAATTCATCCAACATTGAACTTAAATTACTTGAATCTATGGCTCATCAATGTTATAGAAGCTTGTAAAAGAGTCTATTATGGAAATTGCTAAGAAGCTTATGGTTAAAGTAAGAATAAATTTTAAAGAAAATATAATTTTGTATTGCAATCAGTAGGAAATTAGATAATTAAAAATATTTTTCAACATTAAATTAGACAAATAATATGCCCGTAGGA
>SNQJ01S0197962.1:14115-31345 GCA_010110895.2 Picea sitchensis
AATAAAGAAATGCACAGAGATATTGCAGATATTCAATAATATAACAGAAATGTATCAGAGATGCAACCATAAACACAGATATACAGTAATACACGATTTCTATTAATCAAATAAATGTGCAGAGACTGTAAAAATACAGAGTGAAAGACTTGCTAGAATGGTGGCAGCTTATCTCTGAGAAGAGATGTGACGGCTACTCGCATTCGTAAGAAGATGATTACAATGAGGCTCTAAAGGCCTTTTTACAATAAACGGGAATGCCAAAAGTCCTAGACATCCAAAAACCTAACCCTAGGAGATGAAGCGCCAAAAGTCATGTGGGCCCCGTTTGGATAAGTTAGTACATCAACTTCTCGGGGTCGTAACTTTTGCATACGATCTTCGTTTTAGGCGTATGATAGATTGTTGGAAAGGTATCATCGAGGAGATTAATTTTGGGGGCTCAATCATGACTTCAACTATAATTTATAACCTTGATATCTAAAAACCTTCATTTAGGCCCTCAAAATGGCCTCGGAAGTTAAAACCTGCTAAAAATAGTAAATTGCCAAAATTGCCAGAAAGTTGTTTTGAGCTAGTTGGAAAAGGTGGGTGGCCACTGATATCCACCTGTATCAACACCTTTCCCCATGTATAGTGAATCAAACAAGATCTGATCAGATAGTCCAAACCCTAACCAAGAGATAGTCCAAGCCAAACGTGATCTGCTAGATATAGCAGCTGCAACTGCAGCTCTCCTCCAAACCTGCACACAAACTGGTTAACTGTAGTGCGCACAAGTGTTGCTTTGCAATTATGAGAATGCCTGCCAGAATGAAGATTGGCCTCCTATATTTATACTAATTCTAGCTAAGTGCCTGGGTCGACTTCTCATTTTGTGTATTTGTCTGTTCAGTATATATTATTTCTTCTGGTCGACTTCTTCTCTTGGAGGCTAATAACCTAATACATATTATCCTCTTGAGCTGACATGTCTTCTAGGGTTATTATCCAACTCATAAGGGTTTCTTCTTTCTTCCCAGAATATTCTATTCTCGTCAGGTTTACATGTGGAGGTAAATACCTCCCATGGCTACCATAATATCAACAAACATAACATCATACCTTGTGAGAATCTCTCAGTTAAGACATCAACTACAATCTATTGAGGAAATCATTTCAGAGAAGGAACTGGTAAATATAATACTCAATGGTCTTCCCAAGATATGGGATGCATTTGTTGCAAGCATGAACACAAGAAAGGATTATCCCACATTTGAAGAACTATGGACCTGTTGTGCACAAGAAGAATCAAGGATTAATGTAAAAGAGAAACCCCAAAAGAAATATGATGATCAAGCTTTCACAACAAGGGTCAAGAATTTCAGAAATAAGAAGAAGTTTGGCTCAAGGAAGAAACCAAATCAAGAAAAGGATAAGTCAAAGATACAATGCCTCAACTATCGAAAATATGGTCACTACAGGAACCATTGTCCCGAGTTAAGAAAAATAAAGGAAACAAACGAAGCAACAGTTGTCGAAGAAAGGGAACCCTCAAAGAAGGCCAAGCAGAATAAAACATACTTCTTCTTCTAAGTCAAGGTAACAATATTCTTTGTAGTTATTGTATATACCATGTTTACATAGTTTTTCTATATATCTTGCATATCTATTTCCTAGAAGATAAGATGTTCAAGTGAAACAAATATGTATAGAATAATAACAAGATAAGGATTGTTATCACGATGACTACAAGTCAAGCAATACACATGAAGATGAAGTACATTGACAATCCTTGGTAACAATTCCTGTGGAATCTATTATATAAGTAACAACTGTCAAATAAGCTGAAATCAGAATCAAACTTGAAGAGACCCGGAAGAAGTCAAAACAGAAAGAAGTCAGCAATCAAGAGGAAATTAGAAAAATACTTTTGACACTTTGCAGAAGGAGATAAGGATGCAAATGGAAGTGTGGACTCTCTTAGATGGAGGGAGCTGATTACATAATTCCAAAAGAAGAACATGCATTCATGCATGAAGTAAGGATTATGAGGGAGCTAATCCTAAATGATATGATCCATTGAGGATTATGAAGTATATTTCATTGTTCGCATTGCAAGTAGCAACCATGATAAGCAACACATGTTCCGAAGAATTCTTCTTTGAAAAGAAGCCTCAAAGTATTCTTAGTTGTCCTTCTACATCCATGATCCTATGATGAAAGGAAGAAGTTGAAATATTCAGGGATGGAATCTATAGAAGACTCCATGGACCGAAGAGCTAAAGTGAAACATGAGGAAGAACATGAAGATTCCAAGAAATAAAGAAAATCTATAACAACCAGTTATTATACCAAGAATCACAAGACTACCAACTTAGTTTGAACCCACTAGAAGCAATCAAGCAGAAGAAATGGAAGTTATGATGAAAAACAGTATATGTAAGAAATTGTGAAAAAGGGTTATGAATGGAAGCATTGCGAGATTCATAACTAGAGGTTCTTCCAGAAGGAGGAGAAGACTATGATAACAACTTGTTCCTGTAAACTAGATATACCTCTATATGAGCTATTATATCTCTTGTAGTATCCATGGATTCAAGTTTACATCAGTTGGTTGTAAAAGATTGTTCTTCCCAATAGACCATTTGAGGAAGAAGCTTATGTAAAGCATCTCAAGGTTTTGAGGTATACCAGAAAGAGACCTATGTGTGCAGAAATAAGAATACCTTGTATGGATTCAAACAACTTGATGGAGAGTATCTCATATACAACAGAAGCGTGGTGAAAAATTTCTATGACAGAGATAGTGTATCAGAATAGTTACTCAGAAGTCTAGGATGATGGATTGATAATCCATGGAAAACTCTCATGATGACAGAAGAAGTGCTACTTGAGTATGTTTTAGTTGAGCCTTGCCATGATGTCATGAGCTAGAAGGAAATAAAAGTGTTGAATTCGACCATGATATATTGTAATGATCATATCTATATGAAGCCTTTAGAGAAAACCTTTGTTCCATGATATAACAAAGTTCATTAAGATCAAGCATTACATTCTCCATGATGAAATCCAAAAAAGAGAAGTGGTTCTCCAATATATATCTCCATAGATGAGCATATAACAGATATTTTGGTAAAACCTCTGTCCAAGATGAAAAGTTTGCAAGTTGGGCCTCATGGAGACGACTTCCTTATTTAAAAAGGAAGAGATTATTCCCAGTTTGGGAGGGAGCATTGATGTGTTATTGATTTATGGACAGTCATTTTTTAGTTCAAAAAATGGTCCAGGATGAGCAGTTCCTTTCCAGTTCGTAAAGTGGTTTGAGATTTATGACGGACATGCATTTTCCAGTTTGGAAAATGGTCCAGATCAGACAGTCATTTTCGCAATGAAAATGGTTCGATAGATTTTTGATGTACCATAGACAACAATTCCCCTTATGGACAGTGTGGGGGAATGGTCTAGGATAGTCATTCTTCTTGGCAGTCACTCTGAGTAGTGGTCAAGTAGAATGGTCTACCTCATCGAGCAATCGTTCTTTCGAAGTTCACAATTGTGAGAAGTTTCGAAGAATGGTTCATTTTGGAGGTTGGTGCAGGATAGTCATTTCTGTTAGGAAATGGTTCGGATAGTCATTCCCTAGGGCAGACTCATTCTCTCCATGTTGCACTATGATTAGTGTCGGAGGAATGGCCTAGTTAGGTGAATGGTCCAGGTTCAACAATTAGGGATAGGCATTCCCTAGGGAAGACTCATTCTCTCCAGGTTGCACTATGATTAGTGACGGAGGAATGGCCCAGTTAGGTGAATGGTCCAGGTTCATAAATCAGGGACATTTATTCTTTTTTGCTTGAGAAGAATAGTCCAGATAGTCCATGGATGATGTTTTACTTTCTAAGGGAAGATGCTCTTCTAGATCTCACATATGTGATTGGAAGAATGGCCCAGATGACTCAGTTTATATCATGATATTGTTTCTATGTAGGTTGATATCAGATGATATGATTGCTATGGAGATTGTATGTCTCTTTACAATAGATGTATGCTATTGTGGTGGATGTGTTCAACTAGTTGTGACTATGTGTTACTGATTAAGTAGTCGTGTGCTACTTGGTGTGGTTGTGTACCACTGGATAGTAGTTGTGCACTACTATGGATAGACACAATTGTGTTCTATTGAATGGCATTGTTCTGATTGCCATGCAGACTATCAGTAGTGTTGAAAATAATTAAGAACTAGATGGATAGTCAGTGTGCTAGTGGACAGACATTCTCTAGGTGGAAAATGGTCCGGGACATTTATTCTTCTAGGACGTATGTCTGGATTAGAAGAATAGTCCTTGTAGCCCATGGTGTGGCTTCCAGCATCTGTTGGAATAGTTATTCTTCTAGGACATATGTCCAGATTAGAAGAATGGTTCTTATATCACTCTATGGAGTGAGTGACTTATTCAGCATCATGCCTAATTACTCATATGGATTATGGATTTGAGATATGATGCAGTTGATGCTATCAAATGATATTGATAGTGATGATGGTGCTCGTGATCTATTCATGAGATAGCATGTATGGCTATGATGATGCTACCAGTTGAATGGTATGTTTGTGCTTAAGACCATTGCCTTCAATACCTCCCTAGCTAGGTAGGAGTGTTGATATTATCATATTTGCGGGAGGTATTAACCTCCACATGTAACCCTGATGAGAATAGAATTATGGGAAGCAAGAAGAAACCCTAAAGCATTGGACATAACCCTAGAAGACAAGTCAGCTAAACAAAAGATTTAATATTGAGTGTTTAGCCCCCAAAATGAGAAGTTGGCCCAGACAACTAAGGAGAAATAGTATAAATATAGGACACCACGGCTCATTTTGAGGATACATCTCGCAACTGCAGAAATGTAAGAGTGTGCACTACAGAAACTGAGTAAGTGCACAAGTCTGGAGAGTAGTTGCAGCTGTAGCTACTGCAACCTGTATTCTCGGTTTAGGCTTGGAATTTCTATTGTTTATGGTTTGGAATTTCTGCTTGGTATGATAACTCTGGAGAGTGACACACTACCTTGATTGGCTATTAGGCCTAGGGTTTGCTTCCATAATTATTCTCTGTCAAGGTTAAGGTGCTCGGGGGTGGCTTCGGCCTATGGTTGGGTGACAATATTGTTATATTGTCTATGGTTAAATGAGCACATCTATTATTCTAACAACATGTAGTATATAAGAACCCAAGAGATAAGGCACCACTTCTTTCCTCCAATAGACAAGTTATACCATCACAAAAACATCAAAGAGAGAGCTATGTGATTTTCCCAAGAGGAGTGAAAATTTCAACCAAGTGTATGTAATTCTCAAGTGAGATCATATGATAAAATGAAATGAAATGACATTTATTTATACAAAGCCACCTAAAACAAGTTTGTCCAATTTAGTTAGGGTAAAACACAATTTAGGGAGGTTCACCTCCTCTTATTTCCCCTATACAAATCAAAATTTAACTTTACAAAATAGATAACCCCTAAAAGATGATGGCATGCCCTAATAGGGTGAAGTTTTGTCACTTTGAGCAAGTCATTGAGAAATGTGTTGGAGTTTTTGGGCCTCCAAAGGCCTGGTCTCCATCTACAAGGGCCTCTCTCAACCAAATCATGCCAAGTCATTAGAAACACAACCCACACCATCGAACCCTAGCCTTCCACATGTGACGTCATACCCTAGAAGTGCAACACATGGCCTCCAAAGGAAATTTGTTGGGGTTAGGAAGGCTAGTGAATCACCTGCAGGGGATCCTCAAGTGTGTCCAAAGACAACGTCTCTGACCTAGGTGTCCAAGAAGCAAGGACGCATCATCCATTCCGTGGGATTCATGCCCCAAGTGAAGGTCCAAGTGACCTTGTGCCTCTAGGGTGGAAAGGGAAAGATTTCCACTTGTCAAGGCCCTGCAAAGACAAGCAAATTCGCCCTCCAAAGGCTCAAAAGTCACAAGAATCATGTCAAGTAAGCCATATATATTAAAAGAACCACCCGAACATGAGAAAAATTTCCTCCCTCTCAAAATAAACAAATGCTCAAAGACCTTATGCAACTTACCAAATTTAGGTATGGGAGGGTTGTCATGGTGACCTATTGGGTGAGTCATTCCCCAAGTCAAGGAGTGTTTCCCAAGTGGACCCTCTCTATGTCATGTGAATAATGTGAGGTGGATGGGGGGTAATAATTTTGGGCATGGGGTTTCTTGACATCCAAGGGATCATATTGTCTCATTTATGGGTACCTTTGTAGAAGGAGTGTTTCCCTTTGTCTGCGATCCATGATTTTTCCAAACCCCTTTTTCCATTAGTTTATTAGAGTGCTCCTAGGTTGAAGCTAAAGTGGGATTTCTACCTAAGCATGAAAAACATTTCCCACCTTAAATCTAACCTGGTCACACTATGCTTCCCCAAGTTGAAGACGATGTGTGGGACTTCTACCTAAGCATGAAAATCATTGCCCACACATGCTCCACCTTGGTTGGCATGTTCATTTAGTTATTTATTTTAAGTGTCCCTCAATGTTTTTTTAGAAACATTTAATTGTTCTCGGGATCCCTAGGAGAGAATATAGAAGTTTTATGATTGGCTTTTATCTTTTGTTAGCTACAAGCCTCTGGGCCTTCGTCCCTTTATTCCCATGAAATGAGGTACATGCCCTTCTTGGGTCAATGTGGCCCAAAAACCCAAAAGATGAGGAAACAAAGGGAAAGGTACATGGAAAGTGGAAAGTATGTGTGGGAGTGGTACGATGACTCATCAAGGATACGCCCCAGTAGAAACCCTTTCCCCGAGGGTGACGACTTACTAGGAAAACAATGTCAACCACCAAGGTGAAATTAAGGCAAAGAGCATAATTTCCAAGCAAACGTTTTCAAAATCAAGGAAGAACCCTTTGCAATATATTCAAATACTTCATTTATTAAAATGACACTTACCACAATGTCGAACTCATTACTTCATGGAGCAAGACATGTCGTCCTCTGTGAGCCAAGTTGGTGTGGTGAATGGTGCAACCATCGATCACATGGTGATGAGTAGTGTAATATGGGGCTCAGCTTGTTGGTATGTCTCTCGGTACTCCATGTATGCAACCTAAGGGCCTCAAGACATCATCTCCTTAGTTACCCCTAGAAATGGGAGGTAACACTGTGAAAAGTAAGAGAGATGACTTTTTCCTAAAACTTGTTGATCTCACAAAAGAACTTGATAGCCCAAATTATTAATGGACACAATACTTTTATCTAAAGAGAAATTACTAGAAAAACTTGAAGCATTAAAAGTTGCATGGGCGAGTGAGTTCATTAACTTAATAGAATTTTCTGAAGAAGAAGTTGAAAGGTGGTTGGTCTGATATATTAACAAGAATGATTACATCGATGACATGTTTCACCAATTAGTTATTGGCCTAAGAGAAATGGATAATGTGTTGTTCGAGATAAATACCAAACATGAGATCACGAAGGCTCCATTGAGGGAATACATAGAAGAGTGGCTAAGAAAATCCATAATCAAGATCATCGAGAGAGATCAACATGAAGTGGTTACAACAGTTATGCCACCTCCAACACAACAACCATCTACAAAATAAGCATCAACAAGAAAGTAAAGGGTTTAGAATATTTCCATGAATTGATTCAAGTAGAATCTATATTCTCGTCCTTGCCATATTTTCTTCTACAGTCATTTGTCATATTGCCTTTGTATTCCCAGTAATATATGAAACCTAAGGTTGACCCTTGACTGTTTTTCTTGAGTCTTCCATATATTTTTCATTTCATGGTCTGTGGGAGCCCCATCCCAGTCCTCTTTGAAGGACAAACACAATATTTTATTTGTAATCCAAGACAATAGTCTGTATTTATTTAAATACATCTATTATTTTTTGAGGTATCCAGAGACCTAATTTGGGACATAACATTATCTATATCTCAAGACTTTGAATTTAAGCATGAGATTTCAGATGTATGTCTATCAGAATCTTATTTGTGTTTAATGAAATGATTGTTTAAAGTTCTCTGCCATATGTGGTCCATACTTTTTTTACCCTTTCATTGAATATTGTGTTCTAATTTGATGAATATTGTGATGGAATTGTCGTCTTATTTTACTGCATACTCTTTTGGTTTATAATCTTGTAATATGTTGTAAATACTTACTTTCTACAAGATATTTGGTCCTTTCTCAAGTATTTTTTGCATGTGAATATTTATTTCAATAACAAGCCTAGTACTTTCTCATGCATTTTATTTTTTCTTGTATGTTATTTGAAATAGAGGAGTACCACCACTTTCAAAAAGTAGGGGGATTTATCCTCGTGAGGTTGACTCAAAGACCGTAAAATGGTCTTTCTGATCAACAAGGATCAAACCTAGCAACATATATCTATTAAGTTGAAAACTATGCTTTGTTATTCGAATGTTTCCACACAATCCTAAACTCTGCTTGTCAACTGCATTCATCATCAACATCTACCCATTCTGTGAAGTTTGGTTGAAACTCCAAAAACCATTCACAAAGAACCTAGCTAGAGAAAATCACATAAAACTTGCAAGAGAATTCAGAGAGAGAGAGATAATAATGAGAGAAAGAATGAGAAATTCTATTAACATAACATAATGAATGAGTAATACACACACGAATATATCATCCAAGAGAAGAAATGCACCAATCTCATGGATGGCATACGCCATAGGAGTGATCTAAAGGAGATATGGGCACTAACTCACTGTAACAGGAGTCAACTACTAGCTAGTCTTTGTTAATTGTTTAAGAGAAAACAATTTAACTGAGTGACAAGTGTAGATACCAAAAATAGCACATGCATGCAAAGAAAGTGCACCCTCGTGCCCTAAAACCTATGAAAAACCCCTAAAGAGATGGAAATAGTTGCATGAGTGGTCTTCCACTAGTCAACTGAGGTCAAATGATTTTGAACTAAATTCCTAACATAAGTGATAATGTGCCCTATTTTATGAGAAGTGCCCTCATTTTTAGGAGAGCCATATTTTACAAGGGAATATTCTCAACTAAAACTTAGGAAAAAGGTGAGTGTGTAAGTGTGTAATATATTTAATACCCCACTGAACACTATTAGGATGTAATGAAGAATGGGTCTTGGCTACAAGGTCATGTTAGGTACCCATGTTTTAATTCATCTAAATGAATGAACACTAGAAAAGCGAGGACAGTGTGAAAACCTCATGAAACCCCCCGCCCCCCCTGCCCCCACTCAAAGTACAATGTATCAAAAATGAAGAAGGAAAGAAAGACAACTACTAAGAAGTTGTGTCCTTCAGTCCAAAGAGACCTCACAAGTGTGCAAGGTTATGCTCGGTGAAGATTTTATTGAAGATGTAGAAATATGTATGGATCTATTGAAGTATTTTGGCAACTCGTCTTACCTTGTACCTTCTCACATGTTTGTCTACTTCCCTCTTGGTCATGTGGACCCATATGCACATGAAAAGCTTCATTTATAAATGAAGTGAAACCAGATCCTGAGTCTGGTTCTCGAGGAGATTCCCTATCACCTCTGCATAGGATTGAGGGTTTCAAGTTTGAACCATGTAGCAAGGCATGTGCATCACTGGTTTAGTAGTTGCAAGTGAATGAGGAGGCTCCTCAAACTGGAATCTCATCTTCCTATGATCCAGTGGATATCCCACAAGGTCACTTGCTCCCTGTAGGGTGGACTACGCCCACTTGGGCATCTATTGTTGCTCATCATATGCATGTCCATCACCTTCCAAATCTTATTTGAAACTAAGATATGAGGTCTAATATGAATGTCTGGACTCATCATTTTGGATGTCTGGTGTAAGAGGATGTGCATGTAGCTCCTGATATGCATGTCTTTGATCATTCATTGAGAAGCCTTTGGTCGTTCCCTATTTGTTGAGTTGTTGCATGTACCTGGAATTTAGATTACCAAATATCTCATGCTCAAATCTACTATCATCATCAGAATGAGTCATTATCAATGAGGAATCGAAATCAACAATAAATGTAGAAAATGTATACAACCAAAACCGGTGATTTACCTCACCAACAACTATCTTAGAGTTGTCATGCATATCATATATGGTCACAAAATTCAGTGTTAATTCCACCCTTTTTTGTGCCTAATTGTGATATCTGATAGATAAAGAGTAGATTCATGGAGAGTTTCAGAACATGCAAGACATTCTCAAAGATTCCATGTTGGAGCTCTACTCTTCTCCGTCCAATGACCTCTATTGGAGTATCATCACCTATGAGGATGGGAGGACCCGTGCTTATAGTTAAATATGAAAAGACATCTTTTGTGGCTACCATGTGATGGGATGTGCCTGAATCCAAAATCAATGCATTGGGAGAAGAATGAATAGCAATCAAAGCATGAGAATTGCCTCATTTTTTTTTCTCTTGATCTTCTAGATTCTTCTTGGAAGCCCTGATAATATGTTCCCCGAGATTGTTCTTCTGAAGTATATGTGCCATGAGAACAATTTGTTTCTTCATGCATGTTGATTCAGGATGAGATCCACGATTGCAGTAACCGCATTTTGGCTTCCATTTCTTTCCCTTTCCACCATTGGAACTCGAGGATCTATCATAGGAATTTCCTTCCTCCTCCTACTTAGAATGTGCCTTTTCCTTTCCTTTATGCATGGCCTTTAGATAAGAATTGTTGTTGCTATTATGCACAAAAAATGCACGTGCCTTGAAATCCTTGATTAGACCCATCCAGATGAGCTTAGCTTTCTCATGCATTATGGACTCAATGAATACTACCAATGCAAACATATTCCATCTTGATCCTGAAGTGTACATGCCTAAATGGGAAGTAGAGACAAACACAACATATTCTAGACCAATTTTTTCGAAAATTGAAAGAACAAGCTACTTTTCTTGTGTGGATTTGTCAACACCACATATCTTTAAATTAAGAAGAAGGGATTTGAACTTTGTAAATAAGTCTTGAATATTATCAAATCTTTTTGGATCCAAAGAATTCAACTCTACCTCAATAATATGATCTCTCATCTCGTCTTTCTTTCCATAGAGACCAGCCAATGTGGTCCAAGTCCCATTTGGAGTAGTACAAGCATCGATATGAAACCATAAATCGAGAGATACTAACATGCAAAGAAGACCATGGTCCTCATCCATGTAGTTGAAATACTTGGATTTCTCGATTAATGATGTTGGTTCAACCTATGTATCCATTTTTAATCGGTATAAGCCTCGATTCTTGAGTTGATGCAAAATCCTTGGCTTTCAATCAAAATAATTTTATGGCATGAGAAAAATTAGAACCTGTGTTGATTCCATCCTTCCTAATTAATTCTCCTTTTGAACCTGCAAAAAAATGTCTACACTCCTTGCTTATAGCAACCTATGGGCCCTGATACCATGTGAATTTTGGGTGAAAACCCAAAAACCAATCACACAGAACCTAGCTAGAGAAAATCACATAAAAATTGCAAGATAATTGAGAGAGAGAAACAATAATGAGAGAAAGAATGAGAATATCTATTAACATAACATAATGAATGAGTAATACACACATAAATATATAATCCAAGAGAAGCAATGCACCAATCTCATGGAGTACATGTTCCATAGGAGTGATATAGAGGAGATATGGACACTAACTCACTATAACGGGAGTCAACTACTAGCTAATCTTAGTTAACTATTTAAGAGGAAACAATTTAACTGAGTGACAAGTGTGGAGACCAAAAATAGCACATGCATGCAAAGGAAGCATGCCCTCATGCCCTGAAACCTAGGGAAAACCATAAAGAGATGGAAATAGATCTATGAGTGGTCTTACACTAGTAAAATGAGGTCAACTGAGTCTGAACTGAAGTCCTGACTAAAGAGATAATGTGCCCTATTTTATAGGAAGTGCCCAATTTTTTAGGGGAATATTCTCAGGAGAATATTATCAGCTAAAACTTAGGAAAAAGGTGATTAAGTGTGTAATATCTCCAACACATTCATGACAAGCAATATGTATGAATGATCTACAAATATAAATTCACTTGTTAACTACACTCCTAACTGTCAATGGATTCTATAGTGACACTACAATCATTCCAAATCTCATTCAACATTCAACCATGATTATCTAAGGCGTCATTCCCTAAGTTTTCACACCATATGAAAAATATTATTTATGAGGCTCTTAATCCATATAAAGTATTATTTTTAATATTAATTATGAAGAGTGGATAAGACAAATCCAAACCACCCACTTAAGACAAATTCCAACCAAGAACCAATTTGTACGATCTAGGTGGAATATGTATAGCCTGTGGGAAAGAGAAAAATGTACAGCCAAATGAATTATGGCATGGAGGAAGGTGTACAGCCTATGGGAAAGAGAGAAACACCCAACTAGATGAATTAATACCTAAGAGGAAGGTGTATGGCCTGTGGGAAAGAGAGAAATTCCCATCGAGAAGAATTGCAACTCAAGGAACAACAAAAAAAAGTAAACATATAATAAATGATTAGAAAGAGACATATGACCCCATGGGAAAGAGAAAAATTCCTAGCATCTCAAATCATCCAATAGACCAAAAAAAAACTTCTCTAATCCAATTTAGAAACCCAGTAAATTAGTGCAACAACTCTGGAAGGGAAACCATTGATCTCTGGGACTGATTGGGCATCTAACAATGGAGGTTTACTAATTATTAATATCTCTAATGGACAAGCAAACTGATAGTATGCAGAAAATTGTAACTCTAATCATAAATTTCCCTTCCATATGCTCTCAATATCCATTGGTATCCATTAATGATACAAAGAGACTCCTACTTAATGCAGTAACCAAATTAGCACAGTAAATTAAACATACGCAAATAAAGCATTACATATGAGATATTGTTTATCCTAGAAACTCAAATGGGAAAACCAACATTCAATTGGCTTTGGCAAAGGTCTTTATCATGCAAAAATAGGAAAGTTATAGGCTCTTTGGTTCATCCTCATGCTACTCATGAAATTATAGGTAACGTTTCCTTCACTCTCAACCGAAGAACCCCTCTTCCTTTGTGGGGAAACAATATATAGGAGGATGGCTAAACTAGGAGATAGCTATAATGTCAGGCATCCCCAACCCTTCAGCTTCCCCAAGATTGTTTCTCCTCCCTTGCCTTTTATTTTATTACATTGGAGAAGAGGTATCGTGTTTTTTTTTAATACATGATATTTATAAAAAAAACTTTTCCTCTAAAATTTACATTTCCTATGCACCTTTCCTTATGATTCAATATTAATGCTGGGGTGGAGACCAATTGTGATGGCATGGATCCATTCTTTCCAACAACCCTGTCTCCTTCCTTGTTTGTAGCCTCAATCCTTACAAGTGTTGATCATTGTCGATCCTATGCCAATATCCAATTGTTTTTGTGTGGATCCAATTCAAATCACACCTCTCCATTGGGAGGCTTTTGGTTCCAAAAAGTTTCCAAGGATAGGTGAGGGAACTTGCTTGCAATTTGGTTCCTCTCATACCATTTTTCCTTCCTTGGAGTCTATCCTTTGAGACCAATATGATGAATCTCTTGCCATCCTCAACTTGTTTCCTATTTCTCATGTTGCGGAACTGTATATTCCTTCAATTGTTCTAGAGCATGCAATGCAAAGTATTCAACATTAGGGGGAACCTGAAGACTATTTTATTCATCTAGCATGGAAGGTTTCAATAGCTTTAAGTACTCCACATTCACCACTAAAATAATTTTCATATAAGGAGGAAGTCTCAACCTAAAGGCATTCTCATTCACCTACTCAATGATGCCAAATGGTTAGTATTTGGGGGGCTTGATTTTCTTCATTGCTCCTTGCAAATATTGCTTCTTACGGAGGTAAAGCCACACCTTGTCTACAACATGGAATTTATGAGCATGCCTGTGTTGGCCATGTCTAGCCTTATATTTTTGGTTCTTCCCAAGTTTCTCTTGTACCCTTAGATGTATCTATTTGATATTATCCATGAATGTTTTCACCTTATTTACATCTCCTTCCAACTCTACTTTGTCTTTATGTTGTTCATACACAATATCAAATGGTGAAGGAGTTAAGTAACCAAAGTAGGTCCCTAAAGGAGATTTGTTGGTGGAAGCATGTAGTAGTCCATTGTAGGAGTGTTGAATGTAAACCAGTTGCTCATTATGTGTCTTTGGATGTTTTCTATTGTAACCTCTCAATAATTGTACCAATGTCCAATTGACAACCTATGTTTGTATGTTTGTCTGGGGATGAAATGCAGTGGAATACCTCCATTTGGTATCCATTCTCTCCCCGAGCATTGTCCACAATCTACCCAATAGATTTCTATCTCGATCGAATATGATGGATCTTAGCAATCCAAAATGTACCCAAACATGGTTGAATAATAGTTTAGTTTCCTCTCACCCAAATATCTTCTTCTTACATGAAATGAGCACACACATCTTACTAAATCATTCTACCACGACAAACAAGTAGTCATGGTCTCTACGAGGAAAACCTCAAACAAAGTCCATGGATATGGCCTCCCAAGGCCTACTTGGTGTTGGAAATGTCATGTATATCCCAAGCTTCTAGTTGCTTGGCTTGCTAGTGCTGCAAAGAACAGAATCTCTAACAAATTTTTCCACCAACTCCTACATATTTGGCCAATACACTTACTATTGCAATTTATCCATTGTTTTTATCACACCAAAATGTATAGTAACTCTAGAAGTGTGAACTTCTCTCATCAACCTAATCCTTATGTTTTGTGGTATGCAAAACTTGTCCAACTTGTATAACAGCGAAGATTGGAGAGATGTTTAAGAACAATTATTCAAGTGGTTTTGAGGAAGAAGGAATACTCATATTGAAGTACTCTGGATTCAAGAAAATGAAATTATTAGATGAAATAGAAGTTGAATTGAGACTAAAAAGTAGGGTCACTTGCATGGAGTTAGGAGATGAGAACACAAAGTACTTTCATATATTTTCCAATCATAGGAAAAATGTAAATATAATTTGGGAAATGGAGGATGAGAATGGTGAAGATGTCCCGCATTTCAGACATTTGGCAGAATTGGGAGTAAGAAAGTTTCAAAATATCTATACAGCACCCAAGGGAGTCAATATTGTTGAGATCATAAAGGTAGCCTCTTACTTTCCTAGGCTTGCAACTGAAGAAGATAAGAATGCAATGTTTGAGGAGGATTCTATGGAGGAGCTACTGTCAATATTTTCCACTTTCAAAAGGGACAAGAGTCCAAGCCTCAACAACTCGAGAGTCATGTTTTATTTGGGGTTCCTTCACTTGTTGGATGAGGATCTGCTAAGAGTGGGGGAAGACTACTGGTAAAGTCTCAAATCCCATAAATGATACCTTTATTGGTTTAATTCCCAAGGTTGAAAAGTCGATGTCCTTTGATGACTTGAGACCTATTTCACTCTATAAGTATGTTTATAAGATTATTTCTAAATTCTTGGCTATTAGGTTGAAAAAAAATCTCTCAAATACAATATCCCTTAAACAATTTGTGCTTATCGAGGGTAGGAAGATTCATGAAGCCATAAGTTCAGGCCAAGAAGGCCTGCATTTAGTCAAAGTAAAAAATCGTCTTACTATGATACAAATATTATATCTCTCCAAAGCCTTTGATAAGACTTGTTGGTTGTACATAAGGCTCTTGGCCATTCATATTAGTTTCAACCTATTTTCTCTCAATTGGATTATGGGATGCATCACTTATGCCTAATTTCTTGTTTCATTAATGGGTCTAGTTCACCGGGATTCTTTGGTCCTTTTAAAGGATTGAGGTAAGGTTTCCCTCTATCACGGTATAGTTTTTATTAGTGATTGAGGGACTCTATAGATCAATTCATGGAGCTAAGAGAACTAGAACTATAAAAGGAGTTAAGGTGGGAGGGGATGAATCACTTAAACAACTTTTATTTGTTGATCATGTTTTACTATACACAAATGGAACACTCATGGAAGGGAAAAGCATGAAAGAAATATGGCATAATTATTGTAAGGATACTAGTGTGGACATCAACTTACAAAAATATACAATTAGTTTCGATGTGATAAATGATGAGTTTATGCAAGCATTGAGGTTACTTTTCCCTTTTACTGAGTTGGATTTAGATGTTGGTCTTAAATATCTAGGCCTCACATTGAAACCAAATGGTTATACAAAAAATGATTGGCCATGGCTTCTAGGGAGAATTGAAAAGAAAATTCATTTATGGTGCATTAGGTGGTTGTCGAGAAGGGGGAAACTGATATTAGTAAATTCAACGCTAGAGGCAATCCCAATATACTAGCATACATTAGCACACATTCCCAAATGGATCTTGGATAAAATAAGGAAAACTTGCTATAAATTTCTATGGAAAGAAGGATCTCACCTGGTTGGTTATCATCTAGTAAATTGTCAATCACTTGCTCAACCAAAGGGTGAAGGTGGTTGGGGCCTTAAACACATTCACCTATTGGGTATTTCTATGGTAGACACAATTTTGTGGAATCTCATTAATAGAAAAAAATTTTGGAAGAGACTTATTGTGCAGTAATATATTCATCCTAGGAATCTACTTGATTGGATCGAAAATGACAAAAAGAACATAAAAAATGTTTCAAATCACTGGAAGGATTTGGTTTTAACTTTCCCTATTATTGGTCCATATTTAGTTTAGAAAGTTGGCAATGTAATACTACTTTGCATTGGAGTAGATGCAATACTTGGTTGTGGTAATGTCATATTTATTCTAGACGATCTAATCCATTAGTTACATGAGCAAGGCTCCTACAGTTAAGCCAAATTTCAGATAGAGCCATTATTGATATGTGGAATCAAGGATGGATTTCTATAGATGATGTGGGCCTAGTGGGTAATCACTGTTGAAATAATGTCACTGCAAAGAGTATTCTTATTATTATTGATATTTTATTTATAGGATCAATCCCCATTGTGGATTGATCATGTCGGCTATTGTAATAGGACCAAATCCACTTTTGCGGATTGGTCAACAGACAATTATAATAGGCAGAATAAGAAGTCGGCCCCAGCAGTTAATAAGAAGACCCGGAAATATAATAAAGGAGGGTTTACCCACCCAGATGGAGAAGTCGGACCTGCCAGTGAAGAGACACTTCACACGTGCCAGAACTTGTATAAATAAAGGAGGCTAGCGCCTCATTTGATCACAACTCACTTGCTCAGTTTGAGAG
>SNQJ01S0197963.1:0-22047 GCA_010110895.2 Picea sitchensis
TAATATCAAGTCAACCATGAACTCATGGCTATAGTCCCTGCCCTTGGCCTTTCAGGCAGGGACTAATAAGAGTACACGTCCCTCACATGGAGAATAATTCATCACTTATTGATTATAAGTGCGCCATAGTGATGGTGTCCAAATTTTAAACAATAAACAATAGTTAAACCTCCATATATTTGTAATATTTACGTCGAAAGGGTACACCTATTGAAGATGGGCACAATTAATGATCTTTTAATTATAAAAATTAATCTTATAGTTAGCAATTAAAGATGTTGGCATATTCTTAGTCGTCCTGCTAAATCAATGGATGAGATTCCATGTTCATTACCAGTAATTTCCACTTTTACCTAATTAACAAAGATTAATATGTATAAAACACCTCCGTTGCTTATTTTTGCGTCTGTGTGGTGGGCTTTGAGATTGTGGGGATGAAAGTTTGTATTTTATCGGTTTGAAAGATCATTGTTATTGGGTGGCCGCTTGTGGCCGCGTGGATTCACCATCCTTGGCATGAGTTTCAAATTTCACAGGTTTCATGTCGCGTGTGACTTAATAGGAATGTGAAGCATTCCATGGTCATTGTTTCAATTAAGGGAGATGCCACACTTAGCATGAGTTTCAAATTTCACAGGTTTCATGAAGCGTGTGTGGTTTCCTGGCGTGTGGTCGACCAATCTATTGTTGGCACGGGCTTCCTCTACCATATGATTACTTGTATTTTGCATGCATATATCATCCCCTACCCATAGTTAAAATAGCTAGCCCTAAACTCTTCCATGAGCCTGCACCTACGCTCGAGCCCTTATCTTCTATAGTTTGAATTTTTGTTTTGCTATTGTTTGAATTAACTTTTGCATTTTTTCTATTTAGGATTATCTTCCATACTATTTCAATTTTTGTTTTTCTATAGTTTTGATGAGTGTTTGTAATTTTTGATAATGTGCAGGGTTCATTCATTATCATAATGCATGGAGTTTTGGATTCAAAGAAAACATATCTAGGCATCTGGTTACACTATTAACAGATCTATTCTATTGAAAGAAAAATCTAGGCACCTAGTTACACTACTAACACATCTATTCTATTTGTGAGATCTGAAGTCTAATTCACATTTGTAATTTTTCATAATGCCTCAGGTTCCATTTTCATCTTCAGACATTATCATAATGCTCTGGGTTTTAGATTCAACGCAAACTTATTTGGCCACCTCCTTACACTACCAATGGATCTATTCTATTATGAACGATCTGAACTCCAATGCATGAGAAAATTATCATGGATTTAGCTTTCTTGCATGAAAATATTATCATGGATTTAGCTTTCTTGCATGAAAATATTATCATGGATTTAGCTTATGATTTATAATAATAGATAAGCTTTACAGTTACTTCAATATTGTCAGCCAATATGCAGTCTGTTTTGTATAAATAAAGCATGTACTATAATATTAATTTCGGAATGTTGTCCTCTCCAAATTAGAAGATTTTATTTCGCTATGTCTCCAATTTGGATTTGTCGATTGTTGAGGTTTAGGTTTTTTGTTTTATTAAATTCTCATTTTCTACCTAACAGGTCTGGAAATCCTTCTGGAACAATGCAATTCAATCCAAATTTCGGCATGCAAGTTATCAACTTAGGTTTATTTCTCATATATTTAATTATTCGTTCCTTTTAATTTGAACATTATGGATGTTGTTTCAATGTGAGAACGTTGAGGAATTAAAGCCTTTTTGTTTAACTATGCAAGTTTTTATTTGTCCATTTAAAGCACTAAAATAGCTAGCTCTGAACTCTACCCTAAGCCTAAGCGTGCACGACCCCAAGCCCTAATCTTCTGTAGTTCAATTTTTTGTTTTTTATTTTCATTTTGTTTTGTTGTAATTGTTATTCCCATTTGTAATTTTTCATAATGAGTTTGTTTAATCGGTGCACCTCATTAGACTACTTACTGATTTATTCTATTGTCTGGGATCTGAAGTCAAATGCATGAAAATATTATCATGGATCTCCTTATCAGTCCCCTAACTCAAACATTTGGGATTTTTTTTAATGCCAACAAAGAAAAGTATATTTGGTTGTCAATTACTTTCAACGTTGAGGTGAACGGTTTACTTATAGCCTTTCCGTATAAATCTGTGTAGTTTATATTTGTTCATTTAAAACACTAAAACAACTAGCAATGGAGTCGTAACAAACATTGTTACGAGGAAAAACCTTATTTGTGCTAGGAAAAATATAGATATGATTAATTTAAGTAATTAAATACATCAATTTAGAATATGATACGTTTAATTTAAGTAATACCATAATACATTTATATTATGGGATTATCATATGATGTGCAGCACATATTTTGTTGCTATGTGCTTAAGTAACGATTCCACTTAAAAGTCAAAGTCTAAATCTGAGTTATTATGTTGTGTTTGTTGTTATTATTCATGGTGTCATAAATGTCATGTCAAGTGATTACACATTCAAAATCAACCTCTTTCATGTGAATTAGGGTTTGGGTAATTTGGAGTTTTTTATTTTATTTTACATATTATGAAATCTATAAATTTATATATAGGATTGGGGTAATATAGAGTTTTATTTTTATTTTACATATTATAAATTTTTTATATTAGTATAATAATATATATACTAGCACAAGAGCTAAATCGTTGCTGGTGAAAACAGAAAGATTTACGGTTGGTAAGATGAAACGAAGAATATGAAATCATTGAAGAAAAAATTTACGACTGACAATTAAATGGTCACACAGTAATTTCTTAATCATATTAAGTAAAGTGATTTAGCGGCTGTGCTAGTAATAAATGAGATCTTAACAAACAGAAGGACGAAGCTAAAGTACACAGATTTCAATTTACCTTAATGTTACACAATTCACCACTATCATTTAATACCGTTAACTTCACTTCTAACTTAAAATTGGTATGAGCGCGATTGTTCTAACTTAGAGACCGACTTGAAATGAATGTTTTTCTTCAATAACGTTATCATATTAGAGACGTTGTCTCCTATATCTAGGCATGAACGGTCAAGGAGTGACGGTAGAATAAAAGACACTTAAATGTGTGTTGGAATATAATCTAGTTGGAAAATTACAATGACGTTCTAACTGCTTCTGCAGATCGCGAAGATCCTTCCACTCTCAGTTGGTTATCGTTGACCCAAGGAAAATTGTATGTCTACACTCATAGAATTAGATGGAAATTGTTTACTAAACAACGTTAGTTACAGGTTGCTTGCAATCCTTCAAGTAAGTAACGCGCGCTAGCACTGACCATTAGGGTGTAAAGAGATAGAGATTAACCTTTAATCAAGGATTGTTTTTAGGGCTCCAATCAAAATTTCAACGATAAAAAAAAAAAAAAACCCTACCATATTTTCGCTGCAGGTTAGAGCATCACGAGCCAAGAAAGGGGAAGTAATGATATGACCTTCGGTAAGTAAAGGTGATTGTCGTAAATCACCATAAGAAACTCTATATTTTTTACATCAAGGAGTAAAGAAACTCATAAGGGTTCTAGCACTATAAATACGTCTTGCATTACAATTGATAGGTGTTCGAAGAATTAAATTCCACTTAATTATAGAGGCTCAGAATATCGTAGGACTTAAAATTTATCATAGTAATATGAGCCATGTTGATTTCAGGTAGAGCTATAGGTATGAGTTTGATGTATTAATGATGTTTCACAACGTCAAAAATTGGCTAAAACTGTGGAGTAATCTTTAAATTTTGGCTCCAAAAATACCTTGCATTATTCTATTGTTTTGCAGGGCCCTGGGTTGTTAAAATAATTTTGGCCTACTAGTTGATGTCAAAAGTTGTTTCTAAATAATTATTACGTCCTATAGTTTCTTTGGTGTTGTTCCCTATGACTGCTACTATGGTTTAATAATTTAATTTAAATAATGCTCCTATGATTCTACGTTATTTTAGATAAAGGTTTTTTTTTTGGCAACAAAAATACAAAGAATATCACGCATGAGTGATTGTATCATTTAATATATTGTCCAATACGAAATCAGACACAAACTTTTGCGCTAACTATATGTTGATCGATTTTCTAAATACCAGTCTAGGTATGTTTGGTGAATCGTCATAGTTTTATGTGGATTGTGATTGCATGGCTTAATCGTTGGAATGAACTAAGAAAAAATTAGGCCTATTGATGCAGGGGCATCCCTCACGACAAGCAAAGCCAACGTGGAAGCAGAAAGTCAGCTGGAAGATGTCCAGCACAAGTTTTTGAATTTTAAAATTCTCTCTTGAAGTTGATGTGCCTAACTTAAATGAGATCATTTAATTTAAGCGCCTTGGAAGAAATGTACTCAGACTTCGAGCCATATGCTCTCATCTGAGATAGACACAGGCATTAATAGTAGTAGTTGAAGGTAGATAGAATTGAATTCTTAGATTAGATAGTTCTCGAAAGAAGAGGGAAAACCGAATATAGACACCCTCATTGTATTATTGTAAAAAGATACAATTAAGCAATAGGAGAGGAAGAAGAGTCTAGAGCATAGGAGAATAGCAGAGAGTTGTAGAAGAACACCCATGTACAAATCTTGAATTAATAGAAGAAGTTGATTCAGATTCATGGCTGTTGTGTTATTCTCTGTGTATGTGTGTTGAATGCTCTGCTTATGAATATTTCTTCCTATTATGCATTTGTTATCAGGCTGTGTGTATGACTTCATGTGTTGAGATTGAGGTCTGAGAGGAAGTGAGGTGAGCTACAATTATTTCTCTTTGAGCAAGGATTCATGCAAGGAGTGCAGTTGAGTCATCCGCAAGGAGTGCGTTGACAGAAGGCTCGGGAGTTAAACTCTTGTCCTCAATTTTCTAAGAAGTGAACGTGAATTGTTGAAGCCGTGCAAGGAGTGCGCAGGCTAAAGAGAGTCTCAGTCGTGAAACTGAGCAGAAGTATTGAAGGATTGCTACTAGGGCATAAGCAGAGTCAAACAAAGCTCGAACAGTCGAAGTGTTCAGAGGTTTTCCGCAAAGAGTGTGCACAAAAAATCTCACTTAGGTTGAAGTAAATTGACAAAGCTCGGGAGGGATAGACCTCTGAGTCGTTGAAGATTCAGTGTAGACCTATGTGACTGAAGTCAGGGAGAAAAATTACAGGTTGACAAAAAGGCGGAGGAATCTCATGGAAAGATACCCTTTTTCATCTCGGGGATTTTATAAGGAAGAACGGACGGTCGAAATCTTCTAAAGAGATTTCGTGAAATTTCGAAGATCATGTGATCTCGCAGAGGTGCAAGCGGGTTGCGGCGAGAAGATTTCGAAGAGATCTGAAGTTCAGGAGAGGCAGGGCCATTGATTCCGAGTCACAGGAGCCGTAGGATCTACACATGATATCGTGTATCGGGGACTCGTGAGCTGAAGCCCCAAAGATTGTACAGCCAGAGCGCCAAGATCACGAGACGTGATAAGATCAGAGCCATTATTTAGGAGGACGTGTGTCAAGATATTCTCATCTCGCAGACTCGGGCATTGGAGGAGTGAAAAGGAAGTCATTCGACTTCACGAGTGGTGAAGTAGCGAGGGATTTGTAGCTGCCCATCTGAAGGGACAGGTGTCGAGGACCAAGAGATCTCGCTATCTCGGGAGCTCGCAGGGTGAATGCCCAAGTGCTTGGCGTTAAAAGTCGAGAGACGCGAGTTCACGGGGCAGCGAAGTAGTGAGAGGCTGTGAGCCTTCCATCTGTGTAGGACATGTGGTAGAGATCGGTGATCTCGCAAACTCGGGAGTTCGTAGGGTAAAGACCCAAGTATTGGGTGTGCAAAATCACAAGGCGCGAGGATGCGAGGCGACGAAGGAGAGAGAAGATCGTAGCCATCCATCTGAAGAGGACAGGTGGCGAGAGATCGACGAATCTCGCGAACTCAGGAACTCGCAGGTTTAGAGTCCAACATTTGGGTACTCCAAGTCACGAGGTCGCAAGATGGAGAGAGAAGGATAGCCATTAGATACGAAGTATAGGAGGGCCATTGGATCTGAGCAAGGTATCATGTCTCAGGATCTCGCAAGAAAAGGTCTGAGGGCTTGGCCACGGGGATCGCGAGGTTGCGGGATAGCGATATCCTGACAGCTAGAGCAGTGTGGGCCAAAGCGGAGTGCGAGTGGAATACATGTGGCACCAAGGGACGCTGAGTCACGAAGCACCGAGGAGTCGAGACTCATGTGGATGTCGAGTTACAAAGTGTCGAAGGGCCGAGATTTGTGGGGATGCGTGGCAGAGCATAAGGTGGGACCTCACGGCCAAAGGGTGGACACGTGTTGAATTCTCGCATCTCGAGAACTCGTGGACTAGGAGGGTGAAAACTCGATGGTTTACCCGGCGAGGTCGCGAGGTTGCGAGGTTGCAAGAGGTGCTAATATTAAGCCTAGCCCACGATTTCATGTGGTGAAGGCATGCATAGAGAAAATGAGCTATACCCGTATCGCCAACTCGGGTATCGCGAGATTTGAAAGGAAGATTTGGAGGTTTAGAGTCACGAACTCGCGAGAGAGTGAGATTTAGCTGACCTCGGTACAGATTACTGTGGGTACAGATTTCCCGACAGGGAGATAGAAGAACCTTCAAGTTCTTCGGGCTGAGAATACAAAGGTCCTGTGCAAGGACGTGCCTGTGGGTGGCGCACCCCTGTGTCAAGTGGTATCAAAGCATAGAACAATTTCTTTTCTTTCTGTAGCAGAGAAAGGAAAATTTCACCATGCCGCCGAGAAGGGAAAGACAATTACCTGATCCAAAGGGTAGGGATGTGAGAAGAAGAGGGAGACAAGCACAGAATCCAAAAATGGAAAGGTAGATACGTGATCTTCGAGCGAGATTAGAAGATATGGAAGCAGCGCAGAGACGCGCAGCAAATGCTGGAGATATGAATGACTCTGAAGGCAAAGTTGAAGCTGAACAATAGGAAGAATTTGCAGTCGAAGATGCATCAAATGAGCGGTTAATTAAGGCTATCGCTCGGATGAGTTCGAAAACAAAAATGGACATTCCAGCTTATGAAGAGAGTCTGGATGCAGAAGAGCTTCTAGACTGGATTAGAGCTCTTGACACTTACTTCGATTATGAAGATATCGAAGATGAAAAGAAGGTCAGGCATGCCGTCACAAGATTAAAGGGACATGCAGTCTTGTGGTGGGATGAACTGCAAGCTGATAGGCATTGCCAAGGCAAGAAGAAGATTAAGAGCTGGGACAAGATGATTGCAAAGATGAAGGCAAAATTCATTCCCAGGGATTATCAAATTTCTTTGTTCAGGAGAATGCAGAACCTGAGACAGAAGCTGATGACAGTGAAAGAGTATACTAAGGAGTTTTACAGGTTGAATATTAGGGCAGGTCATCGTGAAAGCAATGACGAAAAGGTGGCCAGGTATCTGAATGGCATGAGGTATGAAATTCAGGATGAATTAAATTTGGCAACCATCCGAACGGTGGAGGATGCTTACCAATCGGCTCTGAAGGTGGAGGAGAAGCTGAGCCATAAACAAATTCAGAGGGGCAGAGGCAGGAGTCAGCCCAAAGGTAAATTGGTTACCCAAGATAAATACCAGAATCCCAAGGAGGAATGGAAGAAACCCCAGGAAAAGGTTGAAAGAGGTGGAACCTCACAGAGAAGGCCATATGTTGAACAAAAAGAGCAGCATACTAAGCAAAGAGGAGGATATGATGATAATGATAGGTTTCCTAGTACTAGAGGTAGAGGAAGAGGAAGAGGTGGAGGAATCACATGCTTCACGTGTGGAAAGAATGGACACAGGTCGTTCGAGTCTCCAGAGAAAAAGAAAGAAACTGGAGAGGCTCACATCGCCGAGGCACAGAGGTGAGATGTTGAGACAGAGTACGCTGAAGGCAAAAGATCACTAGTGATGCGAAAAGTTCTTTTGACGCCAGAGAAGGATATGGAGAACTCAACATAGAGGAACAGTCTTTTTAGGACTGCTTGCAAGACCAAGGATAGAGTATGCAAAGTCATTGTGGATAGCGGAAGCACCGATAATCTTGTTTCAACCGAGATGGTAGAAAAGATGGAGCTGGAGACAACTGATCTTCCAAGTCTATACAAAGTTTCATGGCTACAAAAGGGACATCAGGTAAATGTCACTAAACAGTGCGTAGTTGACATCAAGATAGGAGGATATAATGATAAAATTTTATGCGATGTCTTTCCTATCGATGTCTGTCATTTATTGCTGGGTAGTCCATGGCAATATGATAGAAATGTAGTTCATGATGGGAGGATGAATACATATACCCTAGAGAAGAATGGGAGGACTCATATGTTGTGTCCAATTGAAGATAAAGAGGTGAATCCGGAAGTAAGAAACAAAGTACTTCTCATGAGTGGGAAGGAACTTCTTACAGAAGCTAAGAAGAAGGAGGATCCACAATTCTTTGCGGTCAGAAAGCTGAGAATTGTTCTGACTAGCACAAGAGTGGATGATTTTCCAGAAGAAGTTCAGGAACTGCTGGAAGAGTTCATTGATATTGTGGTGGACGAATTACCTCGTTCATTTCCACCGATGAGGAGTGTGAGTCACCATATAGACCTCATACCAAGGGTTAGTTTTCCAAACAAAGAAGCGTACAGATTGACGCCGCGGGAGAATGAGGAGGTTAAAAGACAGGTCTAGGAGTTGTTGGACAAAGGCTTGCTCAGGGAAAGCTTGAGTCCGTGTGTTGTTCCAACAGTACTCAGTCCGAAGAAAGACGGAGGCTGGAGGATGTGCACTGATTCAAGGGCGATAAAAAAGATAACTATCAGATATAGATTCCCATTGCCAAGGCTGGATGATTTGATGGATTGCTTAAGTGGGGCAAATTTTTTTTCAAAGATAGATTTGAAGAGTGGATATCATCAGATTTGTATGCAAGAAGGTGACAAATGGAAAAAAGCATTCAAGACAAACGAAGGTTTGTATGAATGGCTTGTCATGCCATTTGGCTTGACGAATGCACCAAGTACCTTTATGAGGTTGATGAATGAAGTCCTGAAGGATTTCATTGGGAAATTCGTCATCGTGTATCTGGATGACATATTGGTTTTCAGCACGACAAAGGCTGAACATTTAAGGCATTTGGCTATTGTGATGAAGAGATTACAACAAGAGAATCTGTTGATAAACATGAAGAAGTCCTCATTCATGAAGACATAACTCATTTATTTGGGGTTTGTCATATCTGCAAATGAGTTGAGGATGGATCCAGATAAGGTGGAGGTAATCAAGAATTGGCCATCACCGAGGAATGTATTTGAGGTGAGGAGTTTTCATGGTTTGGCTAGTTTCTACCGAAAATTCATCAGGAATTTCAGTAGAATTAGCGTAGCAATGATGGACACAGTCAAGAAAAGACATAAAAATTTTCATTGGACTGAAGAGGCAGAGAAGAGTTTCAATTTTTTGAAACGAAAGATTACAGAGCAACCAATTTTGGTGTTGCCAGATTTTCAGAAGACATTTCAGGTGAAATGTGATGCAAGCGGGTTTGCCATAGGAGCGGTCTTGAGTCAGGAAGACAGGCCGATTGCATATTTCAGCAAGAAGTTGAATGAGGCAAAGGAGAAATACTCCACATATGATAAAGAATTATATGCCATCATACAGACATTGAAAAAATGGAGGCACTATTTGATTCCAAAGGAATTTGTTTTATATAGTGATACCCATGCATTACAATTTGTGACTCAGCAGGAAAAGATGAATCAGAGGCATGTTAAATGGGTAGAATACATGCAAAATTTCACTTTTGTGATAAAGCATATTTCTGGTACTGCTAACAAAGTTGTTGATGCTTTGAGCAGGAAGTGTGTGTTGTTGCAGGAGTTCAAAGTTAGGACGTTAGGCTTTGATGATCTTAAGGACATGTATGAAGATGATTCAGACTTTAAGGAAGCTTATGAAGTAGCTGAGAATCCAGTTCTCAGAGACAGAAGCCAGTGGATAGAGTATATGATCCAGGATGGATTTCTGTTCAAAGGCAATCAACTGTGTATTCCAAATTGCTCCATGAGGGAGAACTTGGTGAAAGAGAAGCATAGTGGAGGATTGGCAGGACACTTTGGCCATGATAAGACATTTGCAAAGCTAAGCGAGTCATAATTTTGGCCAGGGATGCAGTCAGAAGTCAAGAAGTTTGTGGACAGATGAAGGATTTGCCAGCATTCAAAGGGAAGAAAGAAGAATGCAGGATTTTACCAGCCATTACCCATACTTGGGAGGCCGTGGGATGAAATTAGCATGGATTTTGTATTGGGATTGTCAAGGACACAAAGAGGGGTTGATTCAATCTTTGTGGTAGTTGACAGGTTTTCTAAGATGGCACATTTTATTCCATGCCAGAAGACCAGCGATGTGACTCACATCGCAAATTTGTTTTTCAAAGAGATTGTAAGACTTCATGGATTGCCGAAAAGTATAGTTTTGGACAGAGACACAAAATTCATAGGCCATTTCTGGACGACATTGTGGAATAAGCTAGGGACTAATCTAATGTTTAGTTCTTCTTATCATCCCCAGATGGATGGGCAAACAAAAGTGGTCAACAGAAGTCTGGGAGACTTGTTGAGAAGCTTGGTGACAGAGCACCATAACAGCTGGGATAGCATATCACCACAAGAAGAGTTTGCTTACAATGATTTAGTGAATAGGAGCACAGGAAAAAGTCCATTCCAAATTGTATATCGAATGCAGCCAAGAGGAGTTTCTGAACTGAGGGATTCAGAACAGAGCGATACTAGCAGTGCTAGTGCAGGAGAATTCGCTGAAGCAATGAAGGAACTTCACATCCAGGTGAAGGAGCGACTATTGAAGTCAAGTCAGGAGTACAGGCGCAGAGCAGATCAGCATCGGAGACAACTTCAGTTTGAGGTTGGTGATCTGGTTCTGGCACATTTGAGGAAGGAAAGGTTCCCAAGGGGAACATACAACAAGATGAAGATGAAGAAAATTGGGCCATGCAAGGTCTTGAAGAAAATGGGACAGAATTCTTATGAAATTGAGTTACCAGAGGGCATTGGAATATCTCCGATATTTAATGTTTCGGATTTATATCCATATAAAGCTGATGAAACAACAACAGAAGATGATGATCAACCAGAGATCCAGTGGCAGAAGTAGATGCCAGTTGCAAAGAAGCCACAGATGGAGCAGATACTGAGTAAAAGAGTGGGTAAGAAAACTAGGAGGAAATAATATTTTGAGTATTTAGTTAAATGGAAGGGACACCCAGTTGAATATGCCAGCTGGGAGACTGAAGTATAAATTCTGAAGCATGGACATACCGTACAAGAGCTCATGGACAGGATCCCATACAAATTTTCAAGCGAGGGAGTATGATGCAGGAGCATCCCTCACGACAAGCAAAGCCAACGTGGAAGCAGAAAGTCAACTGGAAGACGTCCAGCACAAGTTTTTGAATTTTAAAATTCTCTCTTGAATTTGATGCGCCTAACTTAAATGAGATCATTTAATTTAAGTGCCTTGGAAGAAATGTACTCAGACCTCGAGCCATACGCTCTCGTCTGAGATAGACAGAGGCATTTATAGTAGTAGTTGAAGGTAGATAGAATTGAATTCTTAGATTAGATAGTTCTCGAAAGAAGAGGGAAAACCGAATATAGACACCCTCATTGTATTATTGTAAAAAGATACAATTAAGAAATAGGAGAGGAAGAAGAGTCTAGAGAATAGGAGAATATCAGATAATTGTAGAAGAACACCCATGTACAGATCTTGAATTAATAGAAGAAGTTGATTCAGATTCATGGCTGTTGTGTTATTCTCTGTGTATGTGTGTTGAATGCTCTGCTTATGAATATTTCTTCCTATTATGCATTTGTTATCAGGCTGTGTGTATGAATTCATGTGTTGAGATTGAGGTCTGACAGGAAGTGAGGTGAGCTACAATTGTTTCTCTTTGAGCAAGGATTCCTGCAAGGAGTGCAGTTGAGTCATCCGCAAGGAGTGCGTTGACAGAAGGCTCGGGAGTTAAACTCTTGTCCTCAATTTGCTCAGAAGTGAACACGAGTTGTTGAAGCTGTGCAAGGAGTGCACATGCTAAAGAGAGTCTTAGTCGTGAAACTGAGCAGAAGTATTGAAGGACTACTGCTAGGGCATAAGCAGAGTCAAAAGAAGCTCGAAGAGTCGAAGTGTTCGCAGGTTTTCCGCAAAGAGTGGGCGTAAGAAATCTCACTGAGGTTGAAGTAAATTGACAAAGCTCGGGAGGGATAGACCTCTGAGTCGCTGAAGATTCAGTGTAGACCCTTGTGACTGAAGTCGGGGAGAAACATTGCAGGTTGACGAAAAGGTAGAGGAATCTCATGGAGAGATACACTTTTTCATCTCGGGGATTTTATAAGGAAGAACAGATGGTCGAAATCTTCTGAAGAGATTTCGCGAGATTTCAAGGATCGTGTGATCTCGCAGAGGTGCAAGTGGGTTACGACGAGAAGATTCCAAAGAGATCCGAAGTTCAGGAGAGGCAGGGCCATTGATTCCGAGTCACAGGAGCCATAGGATCTACACGTGATATCGCGTATCGAGGACTTGGGAGCTGAAGCCCCAAAGATTGTACAGCCAGAGCGCCGAGATCATGAGACATGATAAGATCAGATCCGTTATTTAGGAGGACGTATGTCAAGAGATTCTCATCTCACAGACTCGGGCATTGGAGGAGTGAAAAGGAAGTCATTCGACTTCACGAGTGGCGAAGTAGCGAGGGATTTGTAGTCGCCCATCTGAAGGGACAGATGTCGAGGACCAAGAGATCTCACTATCTCGGGAGCTCGCAAGGTGAACGCCCAAGTGCTTGGCATTAAAAGTCGTGAGATGTGAGGTCATGAGGCAACGAAGTAGAGAGAGTTTGTGAGCCGTCCATCTGCGTAGGACAGGTGGAAGAGATCGGTGATCTCGTGAACTCGGGAGTTCGCAGGGTAAAGACCCAAGTATTGGGTGTGTAAAGTCGTGAGGTGTGAGGATGCAAGGTGACGAAGGAGCGAGAAGATCGTAGCCATCCATCTGAAGAGGATAGGTGGCGAGAGATCGACAGATCTCGCGAACTCGGGAACTCGCAGGTTTAGAGTCAAACATTTGGGTACTCCAAGTTGCGAGGTCGCGAGATGGCGAGAGAAGGATAACCATTGGATCCAGAGTACAGGGGGGTCATTGGATATGAGTGAGGTATCATGTCTCGGGACCTCGCAATAAAAGGTCTGAGGGCTTGGCCACAGGGATTGCGAGGTTACGAGATAGCGATATCCCGACAGCTGGAGGAGTGTGGGCCAAAGTGGAGCGCGAGTGGAATACAGGTGGCACCAAGGGACGCCGAGTCACGAAACATCGAGGAGACAAGACTCGTGTGGACGCCAATTCGTGAAGTGCCGAAGGGCCGAGATTTGTGGGGACACGTGGCAGAGCATAAGGTGGGACCACGCAGCCAAAGTTTGGACACGTGTTGAATTCTCGCATCTCGGGAACTCGTGGACTAGGAGGGTGAAAACTCGACGGTTTACTCGGTGAGGTCGCGAGGTTGCGAGGTTGCAAGAGGTGCTAATATTAAGCCTAGCCCACGATTTCATGTGGTGAAGGTGCGCATAGAGAAAAGGAGCTATACCCGTATCGCCAACTCGGGTATCGCAAGATTTGAAAGGGATATTTGGAGGTTTAGAGTCACGAACTCGCGAGAGAGCGAGATTTAGCTGACCTCGGTACAGATTATTGTGGGTGCAAATTTTGCGACAGGGAGATAAAAGAACCTTCGAGTTCTTTGGGCCGAGAAGATGAAGGTCCTGTGCAAGGACGTGCCCATGGGTGGCGCACCCCTGCATCACCTATGTAGCATCCCAGCCAACTTTGGGATATGTCATGTTAAATTTTCGAACTGTATACAAATTTAAACATACAAATATTCTGCAAATACATAGATTCTTATAGAATAGTAATGGAAATACAGATTCAACACACATAGAAAACCCATAAAAATATATGCATAAATAATAATGCATCATGCAATTTAACACATAATTGACACTTATCTGGGTAAAATATTACCAACTGCATGTCAATCTTCCACATTCCTCCCAGTCTTAGAACACATTTCTCAAAACTCTTAGAAGTGGGTCACCCCCGAGCTAGGACTAAGCTCCAACCGGGTAAAGGAATTACTAACTAGGCTGATGTATCTCAATCAATATGAAAAAATCTATCACATGTCAATTCAAACTAACAGCCTATAGTCCCTCATTCCCCACATGCATGTCCCACCCTAGGAAATGTGCCCCTTCTCTACTCAAAAGTCCTTCGGCTGCCCCATTTTCTTTTTGGCGCTTCAACAACATGCTGGAAAAGAAGTCTCAAAGTCCCGTAGTTGTAGTCTAGCACCTTTGGGAGATCAATTCCAAACAATTGCCTCACTTGGAGTAAATTTCCCATGGGACTAACAACCTGCCTCTTCAATGTTCCACGTGCTTGACAACCTATTTCTTTAGTCCAGTTTCTAAGCTAGCCATTAGCCATTAGCTTCTTACTTAATAAATTAAACTAAATAAATCATTAACCATTAGCTTATTTATATATATACCTCTATTAGATGTAAAGATAAAAGTGTCTCTTTAGACAAACTAGTTATTACATAACCACGCCTTAACTGCGCCCAACATGCAGTCATAACCGACTACGTATATCACATTTTTTTTAACGTTACAAGTGTTGAATATCCGGTTGTCGAGGCCATAGTGATGGTGTCCAAATTCTAAACAATAGTTAAAACTCCATATACTTGCAATTGTAAAAAATTATAAGAAGGAAGAATTAATTAATTGGTTTTCTTAATGTATTTCTATTTAACCAAATTGAAATAGACATCAGGGTGATGATTTAATAGCATTTTTAATCCAAAGAGAAACTATCCACTATCGTATGGGACGTTTTTCGATTTCTTCACAATGATCGCCACCTATAAATTTGTATACAAGTCGAGGGCGATACGATACATGAACTTGATTCACTAGTAAGGTAACTTAACCATTTAGTTCCATCCTAATATTTCATTAAGCCATTAAATCATAATATTTACATCGAAAGGCATACACCTATTGAAGATGGGCACAATTAATGATCTTTTAATTACGTCGAAAGGCGTACACCTATTGAAGATGGGCACAATTAATGATCTTTTAATTATAAAAATTAATTTTATAGTTAGAAATTGAAGATGTTGACATATTATTAGTTGTCCTCCTAAATCAATGGATGAGATTTCATGTTCATAACTTTCTTTCATTTTTTAATGCTTATGTTTCCTTGTTTACTTTTTCACATTTACTTAATATAATTAATATTTTACTTCCATTAGCAGTCATTGCCACTTTTACCTAATTAACAAAGATTAATATGTATAAAACACCTCCGTTGCTTATTTTTGCATCTGCGTGGTGGGCTTTGAGATTGTGGGAATGAAAGTTTGTATTTTATCGGTTTAAAAGATCATTGTTAGTGGGTGGCCGCTTGTGGCCGCATGGATTCACCATCCTTGGCATGAGTTTCAAATTTCACAGGTTTCATGCGGCGTGTGACTTAATAGGAATGTGAAGCATCCCATGGTTGTCGTTTCAATTAAGGGAGATGCCATGCTTAGCACGAGTTTCAAATTTCACAAGTTTCATGAAGCGTGTGTAGTTTCCTTGCATGTGGTCGACCAATCTAATGTTGGCACATGCTTCCTCTACCATATGATTACTTGTATTTTGCATGCATATATCATCCCCTACCCATTGTTAAAATAGCTAGCCCTAAACTCTTCCATGAGCCTGCATCTACGCTCGAGCCCTTATCTTATGTAGTTTGAATTTTTGTTTTGCTATTGTTTGAATTAAGTATTGCATTTTTTCTATTTATTATTATCTTCCATACTATTTCAATTTTTGTTTTTCTATAGTTTTGATGAGTGTTCGTAATTTTTGATAATGAGAAGGGTTCATTCATTATCATAATGTGTGGAGTTTTGGATTCAAAGAAAATGTATCTAGGCACCCGGTTACACTACTAATAGATCTATTCTATTCAAAGAAAAATCTGGGCACGTGGATACACTACTAACACATCTATTCTATTTGTGAGATCTGGAGTCTAATTCGCATTTGTAATTTTTCATAATGCCTCGGGTTCCATTTTCATCTTCACACATTATCATAATGCTCTGGGTTCTAGATTCAGTGCAAACTTATTTGCCCACCTCCTTACACTACCAATGGATCTATTCTATTATGCACGACCTGAACTCCAATGTATGAGAAAATTATCATGGATTTATCTTTCTTGCATGAAAATATTATCATGGATTTAAATTATGATTATAATAATAGATAAGCTTTACAGTTACTTTGATATTGTCAGCCAATATGCAGTCTGTTTTGTATAAATAAAGCATGTACTGTAATATTAATTTTGGAATGCTGTCCTCTCCAAATTATAAGATTTTATTTCATTGTGTCTCCAATTTGGGTTTGTCAATTGTTAAGGTTTAGGTTTTTTGTTTTATTAAATTCTCATTTTCTACCTAACAGGTCTGGAAATCCTTCTAGAGCAATGCAATTCAATCCAAATTTCGACATGTAGATTATCAACTTAGGTTTATTTCTCATATATTTAATTATTCCTGCCTTTTAATTCGAACATTCTGGATGGTGTTTCAATGCGAGAACGTTGAGGGTTTAAAGCCTTTTTGTTTAAATCTGCAAGTTTATATTTGTCCATTTAAGGCACTAAAATAGCTAGCCCTGAACTCTACCCTAAGCCTAAGCTTACACGGCCCCAAGCCCTAATCTTCTGTAGTTCAATTTTTTGTTTTTTATTTTCATTTTGTTTTGTTGTAATTGTTATTCCCATTTGTAATTTTTCATAATGACTCTGTTTAATCTGTGCACCTCGTTACACTACTTACTGATTTATTCTATTGTCTAGGATCTGAAGTCAAATGCATAAAATTATTATCATGGATCCCCTTATCAGTCCCCTAACTAGAACATTTGGGATTTTTTTTAATGCCACCAAAGAAACATATATTTGGTTGTCAATTACTTTCAACATTGAGGTGAACGGTTTACTTAAATCCTTTGCATATAAATCTGTGTAGTTTATATTTTTCCATTTAAAACACTAAAACAACTAGCAATGGAGTCGTAACAAACATTGTTACGAGCAAAAACCTTATTCATGCTGGGAAAAATATAGATATGATTAATTTAAGTAATTAAAAACATCAATTTAGAATATGATAGGTTTAATTTAAGTAATACCATAATACGTTTATATTATGGGATTATCATATGATGTGCARCACATATTTTTTTGCTATGTGCTTAACGAATGATWMCATTTAAAAGTCAAAGTCTAAATCTGAGTTATTATGTTGTGTTTGTTGTTATTATGGATGGTGTCATAAATGTCATGTCAATTGATTACACATTCAAAATCAACCTCTTTCATGTGAATTAGGGTTTGGGTAATTTGGAGTTTTTTATTTTATTTAGAATATGTTCGGTTTAATTTAAGTAATACCATAATATGTTTATATTATGGGATTATCATATGATGTGCAACACATATTTTGTTGATATGTGCTTAGCGAATGATTCTACTTAAAAGTCAAAGTCTAAATCTGAGTTATTACGTTGTGTTTGTTGTTATTATTGATGGTGTCATAAATGTCATGTCAAGTGATTACACATTCAAAATCAACCTCTTTCATGTGAATTAGGGTTTGGGTAATTTGGAGTTTTTTATTTTATTTTACATATTATGAAATCTATAAATCTATATATAGGATTGGGGTAATATAGAGTTTTATTTTTATTTCACATATTATAAAATTTTTATATAAGTATAATAATATGTATACTAGCACAACAACTAAATCGTAGCTGGTGAAAACATAAAGGTTTATGGTTGGTAAGATGAAACGAAGAATATAAAACCACTGAAGAAAAGGTTTATGGCTGGCAATTAGATGGTCACACAGTAATTTTTTAATCATATTAAGTAAAGTGATTTAGCGGTTGTGCTAGTAATAAATGAGATCTTAACCAAAAAAAGGATGAAGCTAAAGTAAACAGATTTTGATTTACCTTAATGTTACAAAATTCACCACTATCATTTAATACCATTAACTTCACTTCTAACTTCAGATTTGGTATGAGCGCGATTGTTCTAACTTGGAGACTGACTCGAAATGAATGTTTTTCTTCAATAATGTTATCATATTAGAGACGTTGTCTCCTATATCTAGGCGTGAACGGTCAAGGAGTGATGGTAGAATAAAAGACACTTAAATGTGTGCTAGAATATAATCTAGGTGGAAAATTACACTGAAGTTCAACTGCTTCTGTAGATAATGAAGATCCTTCCACTCTCAGTTGGTTATCATTGACCCAAGGAAAATTGTTTGTCTACACTCATAGAATCAGATGGAAATTGTTTACTAAACAACATTAGTTACAGGTTGCTTGCAATCCTTCAAGTAAGTAATGCGCGCTAGAAATGACCATTAGGGTGTAAAGAGATAGAGATTAACCTTTAATCAAGGATTTATTTTAGGGCTCCAATCAAAATTTCGACGATGAATTTAAAAAAAAAAAAAAGGAAAAACCCTACCATATTTTTGCTGCAGGTTAGAGCATCACGAGTCATGAAATGGGATGTAATGATACGACCTTTGGTAAGTAAAGATGGTTGTCGTAAATCACCATAAGAAACTCTATATTTTTTACATCAAGGAGTAAAGAAACTTATAAGGGTTCTAGCACTACAAATACCTCTTGCATTACAGTTGATAGGTGTTTGAAGAATCAAATTCCACCGAATGATAGAGGCTCGAAATATTGTAGGACTTAAAATTTATCATAGTAATATGAGCAATGTTGATTTTAGGTAGAGATATAGGTATGAGTTTGATGTATTAATAATGTTTCGCAAAGTCCAAAATTGGCTGAAACTGTGGAGTAATCTTTAAATTTTGGCTCCAAAAATACCTTGCGTTATTTTACTATTTTGCAGGGCCCTAGGTTGTTAAAATAACTTTGGCCTACTAGTTGATGTCAAAAGTTGTTTTTTTGGTGTTGTTTAATAATTTAATTTAAATAATGCTCCTATGATACTACGTTATTTTAGATAAGGGGTTTTTTTGGCAACAAAAATAAAAAGAATATCGCACATGAGTGATCATATCATTTAATATATTGTCCAATACGAAATCACACACAAAATTTTGCACTAACTATATGCCGATTGGTTATCTAAATACCAGTGTAGGTATGTTTGGTGAATCGTCATAGTTTTATGTGGAATGTGATTGCATGGCTTAACCGTTGGAATGAACTAAGAAAGAATCAGGCCTATGTAGCATCCCAACCAACTTTGGGATATGTCACTTTAAATTTTCGAACTGTATACAAATTTAAACATACAAATATTATGCAAATACATAGATTCATATAGAATAGTAATGGAAATACACATTCAACACACACAAAAAACCCATAAAAATATATGTATAAATAATATTGCATCATGCAATTTAACACAAAATTGACACTTATCTGGGTAAAATATTACCAACTGCGTGTCGATATTCCACATTCCTCCCAGCCTTAGAACACATTTCTCAAAACTCTTAGAAGTGGGTCACCTCCGAGCTAGGACTAAGCTCCAACAGGGTAAAGGAATTCCTAACCAGGCTGATGTATCTCAATTAATATGAAAAAATCCGTCACATATGTCAATTCGAACTAACAGCCTATAGTACCTCATTCCCCACATGCATGTCGCACCCTAGGAAATGTGCCCCTTCTCTGCTCAAAAGTCCTTCGAATTCCCTATTTTCTTTCCGGGGCTTCAACAACATGTTGGAAAAGAAGTCTCAGAGCCCTGTAGTTGTAGTCTAGCACCTTCAGGTTATCAATTGCCAACAATTTCCTCACTTGGAGTAAATTTCCCACAGGACTGACAACCCGCCTCTTCAATGTCCCACGTGTTTGACAACCTATTTCTTTAGTCCAGCTTCTAAGATAGCTAGGTACTGGTTCAAGTACAATATAGGTAAAATTATAGTAACAAAAAATTACGGAGGATAGGTGAAATCCATGATTGAAAAAAATAGAGGAATGAAGGAATGATGGAAAATGCACTAAATCCAAACTATTTGTATGCATGTTCCTAATTTGACACTTGTCATGTTGAGAGATACTTTGGTCCACTGGTCCCCATCCTTAGAACTCAGGATAAAATAATTATCCATACTTTATACTTTAAGGAACATTTATATAATAATTCTTTTTAGCTTAATCTCCCTAGCTTAGACCCTTATCCTTAACATTCAGCCCCCTTTCCCATACTAGTGGAGTTTAGTCCTCCGTACTCTTTACATGGTTGGTCTACATGCAACGATGTGTTTTTCATTAATATTTGCATGTGAATATATTTACTTTTACATCACAGACATACTGTCTTTTCTGCATCTTGGCTCACTAGCTTGAGTACATTTGTATTTACATTTATAGTTGGGGTATAGCCTAGGGTTATTACAGCCTATACATACAATTCCTTCCAGATAAGAATCAATCAAAATTACTAACAAGATTTAACCTTTTTCCGAGGAAGAAGTGTTCATTCAACCTAAGGGAAATGTTAATACAAAAATTTCAGGAATAAGTCACTAGAGCAGATACAAAAGTTCTTCTTCTTTCAGTCACCGGATCAGAAAAAGGAACCAATCAATTTATTTTTCTTAAAATTTAGCCAACCGATCTCACACATATATTAAATTAGAATTGTAGTTAATTATGTATTTTTCTTGTACATCTCAAGATCCGCAATGCACATTTTTGGTAAAAAAAATCATTCGACAGAATAAGGAAAATTATATAATCTCACAGTACTTAAATGTAATCATTATTTGACAAAATCACCTTACGTAAATGCATTTGAAAATAGATAACATAGAAAAATTTAAATTAAAGGTCCGTATCAACAAGATCATTCGTTCTAGCCATATAAAATATGGATATCTATTCCATAGTTCAATTGGTTACCAAATAGCATGAATGTATCTATACACAATAATGAATTTCACTACTAATGGTTGATCATTTTGTCTAATTTGTCATAAATTCAAAATTATGATCTATTACAATCTTATTAAAATACAAAATACCATAAACAATGAAATATCATTAAAATATTGGTAGATACTTGTTCAAGATCTTCAGACGTAGAAGAGAATTGCACTGTGTCCTTCCTTTCGCTTTCTAATACAAGGACTTCATCAGTACCTTCCAGCCAATGCTAGGGGTACTCTTCTTCCCCCTTATCCCCATGAGCCACAAAGGGGCCACACACAAAAACAAAGACCAATATAACCCAAACCTTTCCTCGCAAGGAAGAGATTCCACTCTTTTCTAGTCTTGGAATGCCAACTCTCACAAGTAAAACTTAGTCTAGAAAACTTTTGGCAACATCACAGTACTAAAAATAGTGAGATCTCCTCTCCCTTTCACTCATTTCTTTTATAGAAAAATTCCCCATGACACATGTCCTCATGCACCATTAATTAATTTCTAAGCATTTAATTAGAGTATTATTCACCCACTACATGTGTCACATTCTCCCCATGTTGCACAAGTAATTTCTCTTTTATTTTATTTTAAAAGTCATTTTCCCTCACATTCCCCAATGTGTTCCTATTTTTTCTCTTAGTTGTCCCTTAGCTCCCCATTCTCTCATTTACTTTGTGTCCCCTTACTTGATTTTAGTTTGAGTTGGATTATGAGTCTTCTTTTAGTTAGTCTTAGTGGTAGATTGACTCAAGATGCTCCTGTATGTGGAAAACCTATTCTCTCATGTTTTATTTTATTTTTATTGATAAATCCCTTTTATTATTTTCATGCACACATGTGCATCTACCTAAATTTTAATTCTTATTCCCTCTTTTCTTAAAGTTTGATTATATCTCAGTTCCCT
>SNQJ01S0197964.1:0-17230 GCA_010110895.2 Picea sitchensis
ACAGTATCCACTGCATAGTTTTGGTCCATGTCATGTTTTGTTGTTGTGCCTCAGTGTTGAAGGGAAGTATCCGCCTCGAGAGTCATCCATCCCAAATATCTTGCCTCAAAACCTGTGTCAGTCCATGTCCGTTTGATCTACTAATTACATCTCTATGGTCGTTTCGTGTCGTTGATGGGGGATACATCAAGGCCCTCCCTCGACGAGTTGGTTCCTATCGACTTCGACACATTATCCAAGAATCAGGCTTAGAAACCAGTTAGTACTTTGGAACCTGCATGCCTCAATGGCAGGCCTCCTCACATTCGACAGTAGGTTTACATCATTGACCTCTGATCAGATGATTCCACAGATGTTCGACTCCAGCTGATCTATTCACATTCGCTGAATGTACTAGGGTACCTTGGGAATCATTGACATTAATGGTGATCTCCCTCGCACTTGTTAACGGTTCACACCATTGACCGGTAATCAAGTGATTTCTGCCATGTTCAACATCAAAACATCTATTCACATGGTTAGATTCATACCATATTGGGATTGGTAAGAAGACCCTGGGATGAGTAACCACTTTGATATATGCTTTGCCCAGGTTGCGAAGGAGTTTCTATTGGACAAATAACACATACACTGTTACATAGATCCACTTTGTATTGGTCATGGCTATGTCTTGTCATCTCGTAGATCCATTGTGTATTCTTCATGGCTACAATCAGTCTGAGTCATCAGAGTATAGATCCACATTGTATCTTTGGTGGCTATACCTTCTTATCAATACAATTATGGATCCACAGTTTATTTTATGGCGGCCATATCTTGAAAGTCTTAATCACCCAAGCATAGGTATGCATGCCTCGGGTTTTGAAATATGTCATGATATTTGTTGGATGTTTGTGTGCAGCTTCCGTCAGGTTCTCCGAGTCTAAACCCTTGCTTGAACGTATACAAAGCATTTCAGTTATCATTTCACATCTTCTAACTTAATACTTTGGGGGGCAATCTGTTACACCTCAATATTGCTCACTTCGATAAGTGTCGCATGATCCTCTCAACTGTCGTAAGTGTCGCATGTTCCTTACAACTTTCGCAAGTGTCGCAAGTTGTTCACAAGTGTCACAAATGTTGTTCAAGCATATTGCCATAATAATGATACTAAGGATGCACTTAAGACATCTCATACACTTGATTTGGAGGAGGGAAAATGATTAACTCAAGTCTAGGAAGTTTTATCACCTGAGAAGAGCTCTTAAACTAAGGTTTTGAAGGTGAGCGCTCCCCTACATCAGCCTTAGGAGAACTGGTTCTCCCCTCAAGGTATCAGGGAGCGTTATAATGCTTCTCTACCCCTCAGAAGGAGCGTTATCCATCCTTGGAGAGTTGGCGCCCCCCTCAAGATTCCTAGGGAGCACTATAGCGCTCTGATGCCCCTTTTGAGGGAGCACTATCTAATCTGAGGTAGTAGTTGGCACGTTGAGGAGAATAAGGGGAGGATATTTCAAGTTTGGAAGGCAGTTGCATTCAAATTCTTGGTTCCATCAAGAGATCCCTGATCCAAGGAGGGAATTCCTCAACTTGTTCTAAAGATAACTCAAGAGGTTAAGCTCCTCTTAACCTATATAAGCAGGCTCTATGGTGGTGAAAAGGAGGAAGAATTGCTAGCATGAAACCTATGATCTCATAGGAAACACACAGTCAGTTAAAAGAGAGTGATCAGTGAAGATGCTATCATCTAGGTTGTGGATCTTTCGAGCAAGGGTTAGACGAAGGGGACTTGACGAAGCCGTCAAATTCACATCTACGATTGTAGGTACTGCTATCATTATTCTCATTAATACGACACGCTTGGCCTGTTTCTTTCTAGTTTGTGTATGATTTTACATGAACTTATCGTTGATAGATAGATCTATTTTCAAGCTAATATCAATAGAGTAGGAAGCGGTCGTACTTTGTTTGTCTGCAAGACTCAGCGAGGAGTGAGAGTTTGGAGCTTGATTCGGAGCGTGCAGGGACAAACATCGATAAAAAGGTACTACCATTCTTCTTCCTTCTTGTGTGTTAGTTTGTATAGATTTGAAAGGAAGTCAGTGTCCATGTTAAGCACTTTCTGTCTTAGAGTTAGGGTCTAGCTCTTTGAGGCAATCTACCTGTCCGCAGGGAGATTTTCCTACAACAGGTACCCCAGTAGAGTCTTCTTTTATGCTTTTTCAGACTCTCTAAAAATGAAAAACCATCGAGCTTACCTTATCTGGGCTCGTTAAAAATACATCGAAGGGGGTTTTATCATGTCCTATTAATCACATTTGCATCCCTACGTATTTGGCCTAATGCCAGCTCCATGTTGCTCTCAACTGAACCTCTGAAGCATGCCTTATACACAAGCCTTGTAGCACTTTGCCTCTATGTTTTGACACCTTGGCCCATGGAGGAATTTTCCCGAGTCTCCTCTTCCTCCACATGTCTCCTTGCTATGAGCATTAGCGTGTTCCTTGCACTTGGAACTAGTATGATTTGTGACACTCGTTCCTACTTTGTAATGTAGCATTCTTTTATTCTTTTTCAAGCTCTTCAAAATATTGAAAAGGACAAAAAAAATCAAATATACCCCAAAAAGAGGACAGGAAAATTATTTTCTTTTTATGGCATCACAATGAGTCGCCCTTGGACAAAGCACATCCTTCCGTTTTTTCGTCAAGATTTGGGATTTAATGTGACCTTAGGAAGTTGTTCTCACTACATAGAGCTGTGTCCTCCTACGTTTGGTTATTCTTCCAAACATATGGACAGTTTGTGTTTCCTCCTGCATCATGCAATTATGTCAATGTCATGCTGCCTGAGTCTGATCGTCTATCATGCTATTGTCCAAGGGAATTTTTAACCAATCTGAGTCAACCTTTCTATATTTTGTCTCTTGACCTCATGCCCGACCATCTCGAAAGTCCAATCAAGTCCTTGTTCGAAATCGATGAAGTTCTCTGCCTGATCACCAAGATCTTCTTGTATGTTCCCGACGAGTCGTCGAAGACCTTTGGGTAGTGAAGTTGTACACTCACATTACACTCCTACCCGAGTTTTGAATATCTTGAAGTTATTTCTCGATCTCTGAAGGCCTCATCTCCAACCATCAAGCGTCTTTGGCTTCCTCAAGATGGATACTATACATGTATATCTTTGATTTTGAGATGTAGATCCGTTGTGTATTGCTCGCGGATACACTTTATATATTTATATGACATAGATCTGCAATGTATTTGATTGGAAACCATGATTTATTTCATCCCGATCATGGGTATACCCTCCTTGGGAGACATTTATTATTTTTGCAGATGGCACCTCTTGAACTTTGGTCCCGGTCTCACTCGCTTCGTACATTGGTGAAGATTTTGTAATGTATTTCAGCCATCAGATTTTCTTTTGACCTCACACATTAGGGGGCATCTGTTATAACCCTAATTTTCTCCATACATGCATACCTGGCATTTGGCCCTCTTACTTTCTATTTTTTCCAAGCCATCACTGAGTTGTTCTTCTTAAAAACTCATTTTTTGAAGATGTACTTAGGCTAATCCACTACATCCCACGTATGTACTTAGGCTGCTCCACTAAAACCCACATACGTACTCAAGTTTCTCCACTGCAGTCCGTGTATGCCTCCAAAAATTTTCAAAAAATGAAAAGTTGCAAGGAATTCATTGAGATTACGAGCTATTGGGTAGTTTCCCAACTAATCCACTACCTATAGCCCGTCACCCAACTGAATAACCATCCTTTTTTCATATAAAAGGAGGTGTTGGGGTCTCATTCATGACATAAGCATAAGAATAGTGAAGCTCTACCCATTTCACATCCCCTCCTTGCCCCAAGAATTTGCAACCACCTTGTGAGTTTTGTGCCAGAATTGCCCATTCTTTCCTTTTCCCTCCATTATAAGCCCATTTCATTCCCTAGAGAGAGTGTGAGAGGAGAAAGATACGTGGAACCACAATTGGAACTTGGTGAAGAGGAGCCTGGACTAGGTTCAAGGAGCAGTCGCTGATCTCATTGTAAGTAAACTTTGTCATATCAATAAAAGGAATACTTTTTTTGTCCTGCCATATGATGTGTTCAATATTTATGTTTGATTTATGTTTTATTATGACATCTAACCCACTAATTCATATATAAGATGCATGTTTGTAGTTCCTTGTTTTTTTGTTTGTGAATGCAAGTCAACCTTGGGAGGAGACTTGTAGTTGAGGAGCAACCGAACACAAAAGGATCAACATCGGACGTGGAGTTTAAGGTAGAGTTATCGAATCTTTTTACTTTGTGTTTTATGCATGAATGTAGGGTATACTCGAGGTAGTTATAAAAAGTAGGATACTTTTAGACAGTTAGATCTGCCTACATGTTGAACCCTAGTGTAGTCCATAGTGGGCCTTTCCCACTATAGCAGGTATGGGATATGATTGATGATTTTTATGAAGCTTTCAATAATTTTTTTGTTTTGAGAGAGTTTAATCAACCAGTTGATTCCTTAGTAGTAGTTTCCAGTACATTTAAAGTATAATCCACCCCTCAATTTAAATATGAGATCAAGATGAGATACAAACCTTCCATTCCTGATAATATCAAATACTGGAATTGTTTTGAAGATGATCAAAAGATCAAATAGTTCATGGAAGTGATAGATGAGTTTGCATATACTCATATTGATTCAGATGATGAAGAGGACACCACAAAAGATATTGGTGAGGAAGCTGAAGAGATTCCTGAATTTAGCAATTACATGGCAGAGCATAAAGTCTTGCAGCTCAAGAATAACTTCATTCCCAAAGGACTGGTGCCTTTAGAATAGTTTTTTGATAGAAACAATGTACCTTTCAAACCAACAGTCCTCCCTCAAGATGATAACATTGAGGAATATAATATTGGGATTGAAAAATATCCTAAATATATTAAGTTGTCCAAAAATATTCTTGTTTATCATAGGACAAAGTATTTTCCATTTTTCAAAGAGTACATGGATGTCTTTGCATGGAGATATGATGACTTAAAATATTATGATACCAGTATCATCAAACATCAAATAACCCTCAAACATGGTACTAAACCTTTCAAGTAGAATCTTAGCAAAGCTAATCATGTTCTTTTTCCTACCATTGAGAAAGAGGTGAGAAAATTATTAGATACCTAGATTATTATTCCTTTAAGGTACTCTGAATGGGTTGCTAATTTAGTTCAAGTGAGAAAGAAGAGTGGGGAAATAAGGCCATGTGTGGTCTTCAGGAACCTGAATAAATTCTCTTTAAAATATAACTACCCCCTTCCGATGATGGATCATATACTACAGAAAGTATTAGGGGAAAACATGATATCCATGCTGGATAGTTTTTTCAGGATACAACCAAATGGCCATGCACCTAGATGACATAGAGAAGACAACTTTCACAACACCATGGGGGAATTTCATGTATGAAAAAATTCCTTTTGGTCTGATAAATGCAAGAGAAACTTTTCAGAGAGCTATGGACATTGCTTTTGTGGGTGAGAGAGACAATTTCATTGTTGTATACCTTGATGACATGCTTGTTTTCTCCAAGACAGATGAAGACCACGTCAAACATTTAAGGAAAACCTTTGTGAAGTGTAGGAAGTTTGAGTTGTCCTTGAACCCCAAAAATTCTTATTTCTCTATGGAAGAAGGAAATATTCTTGACCATATAGTGTCCAAAGAAGGGGTGAAGATAGATCTGGAAAGGGTGGAGGCAATCAAAAAAATTGCTCAGCCTAGGAAAAAGAAAGAAGTACAATGTTTCCTAGGTAAAATAGGCTTTCTGAGAAGGTTTGTCCCCAATTTCGTTGAAATGGTGAAGCATATTACCAACATGTTGAAAAAGGACCATGAAGTCGAGTGGACAGTTGATGTCAAACAATATTTCTAGCATATCAAGGATTCCTTAGGAGAGTATTCAATTATGATCAATATGAATTATGACAAAGATTTCCTCATTTTCTCTTTTCCATCAACACATACGATAGATGTTGTGTTTCTACAAAAAAAATGAAAATTACCAAGATCATCCAATAGCCTTTTCTAGCAAGGACCTGAGAGATGTCAAGCTAAAGTATAGTAGCATAGAAAATCATGCTTATGAAATCATTATTATGCATTAGTCAAAGCATAAAAGGATTTCAAAGATTATATACTGCACTCTAAGATATTGTCCTATGTACCTACCAATACTATAAAGGACATTCTCACACAACCTAACAGTGAGGGAAGAAAGGGTAAATGCATTGCCAAGATTCATGAGTATGACACGGATATCAATCCCACAAAGCTAGTAAAAGGACAAGGACTAACGAAACTGTTGGTTGAATCTAACTACAAAGTTTTAGAGTTGAATACACTGTCAACAAACATTGTAGTAGCAGAGTCTAAAGAGGATGAAACACAAGAACCATCCTTATAGGTAAGTGCCAAATTCTCTCAGTCTGATTGGTATAAAGACATCCTCTTTTACTTGCAAAAATTTATTTGCTCATCAGCATGGGATAAAGCCAAGGATAGATCTATTAAGCTTAAGGCTGTAAAATATTACATTTTGGGGGAAAATTTGTTTTGGAAGGACCCCGGGGGGGATCCTAATAAATTGCCTCACTAAGGAGGAAACTGAGGGAATAATAATTGAGTTTCATAAGAGTGTTTGTGGGGGTCACAATGCTTGGAGAGCCACTACATACAAGATCCTTAGAGTTGGGTATTAATGACCCTCTTTATTTTTTGATGTAAATTGCTTGGTTTGAGAATGTGTATAATGTCAAATGTTTGCAGGGAAGCAAAAGTTGCTACCCCTCCCACTAAAACCAATCAAAGTTGAGAAACCTTTCTAGCAGTGGGGATTAGACTTCATTGGAGAGATTAATCCAAATTCAAGTGGACAACAAAAATGGATTTTGATAGCCATATATTATTTCACAAAATGGGTAAAGGTCATACCTACAAGGGAAACCACTGATACAGTCATCATAAAGTTCCCAGAGGAAAATATATTGGCCATATTTGGGTTCCCAAGAAAGATCATTGCTGATAATTCTCAGGCCTTCAAATATGTTATATTGTTTAAGTTTTGTCAGGACTATAACATAGAGTTGGGACACTCTAATGTTTACTATCCACAGGGAAATGGTTTGGTTGAATATTACAATAAGAACCTTATCAACGTTATCAATAAAATGTCATCTCAAAACAAGAATGCATGAGATTCCCACCTAAAATATATTGTCTGGGTAGACAGAGTTAGCATTAAGAGGGCCATTAGAACTTCCCATTTTCATCTAATGTATGGGTTGGAAGCCATTTTCCCCATTCAACTCAACCTCCCCATGATTAAATTAGTGCAAGAAGAAGAGGAAGAATCGGATGACATGTAGAGAATAATTAATTAGTTGATTGAAGTTCAACAAGTAAGGGAAAAAATTCAAATAAAGTCACAAGTTCACCAACCAAGAACAAAATAAATATTTGATAAAAGGACCATGGAAATAAATTTCATGATAGGGGATTTTGTCGTGAAATGGGATGCCCGAAGAGAAGCTAAAGGGAAAGATGGAAAATTTGATAATATTTGGCTTGGACCCTTCTAAGTGGTTGCAGTCCAAGATAACAACACTTATGATTTAGCTCATCTGGATGGAGAATTATTTGGGGTTCCTATAATGAGAGGTTCCTTAATCACTTCTTGCAGTATTAATCATTGCAAGTTTTTCTTACCCTGTACATAAAAAATTCCCTTTCTTTTTTGTCCATGAATTTTTAAATTTACTTCATTCATCATTCATTACTTCAATGAATAGGTAGGTTTCTAACAACATAAGTTGTTGAGCATTTTTTGTGTCACATATCAGAGAAATTTTCAGGTTTGAAGGAGATGTATCTTTTCAGGAAGACTCCATAACCCCCCCAAAAAAGGCACTCTGTCTATAGTTCTCAGCATACCACAGGGGTATGTTGTCCCCATTGGAGCCAAATGTTAGTGGTATATTCATTTCTGGAAAATATTTTAAGGTTTATTGAAGTAACCGAGCCAAGGTTGGATAAATTAGTGGATGAAGGGTTAGCTTCCTAAGCCTCTAAGTCAAAATTTCCAAACTATCACAAGGAAGATGGAGGAAACAAGAGACAAATGATCTTTCTTTTTCATCTAAGGCATGTTTTGAGCACTCAAATGCTTATAGAGGGTCAAAAAGGGGCTTATCGCGCCTGGAAGGGGCCTAAATATTTTAGGAAAATGGGGATTATCATGGGACCATATCCTAGGGACCAAGTTTGAACATGCACCGATCACCGACACCGAAGTCGTCATCGGTGAAATGCATGTTCACCACAACATGTTTCATTTCCTTATCGCCGATGAGGATTTCCCCTGCCACATCAATTTACACATGGAGCTAAAGCATCATGCCAATAAAGCGTTGTCAGAGCCAACTAGGGAGAGACACATGGACATGTGGAATCCAATGGATGCACAGGTGGATATGTCAAATCCAGGTGACATGTGTCCTGCATGGTTGCCACATCAACACCATCTTGGACTAGTATAAGGCTGCCATGTTTACAGTATGACATCAACGTGACAATAGTTTCCTTAGACAATCTTTTCTTTTGGTCGAGCCATATCAATAGCTCTCCTTGTGTCAAGAACAAATCAACAATAGAGATCAAGTTGGGGGTCATTGCCGTAAAACTTCATTGGGAGTTCCCTTTCAGCTCAAGTTACACAGTTTTGATGACAACGTCATCATCGACGACCAAGGATAAGCTAAGAAATAACTGATGACTTGGCATTCTAGTGGAGCATTGTTAGAGACAACCACTTCCTACCAAGTGTACATGGGGAACCCCTCGAAGCCTTTAAAAGAATGTAAGAATGAATGACATGTGTATTGTCCTCCCTACCACATCAGTGCCAATGTGAACCAATATAAAGTCACCATGATTCCATGGTGATGCCAGCATGACAATAGTTTCCTTAGTCGATCTTGGCTTTTGGTCGAGTCAGATCAACAACTCTCCTTGTATTGACAAAATATTAATGAGGAAGATCAGGATGGAGATCGTCATTGGTGAAATTCATAAGAGATGGCATATTGGCCACCAGCATAACACTTTCTGAACCAATTAGGTTTTGACACTTGGACAGGTGGAACCCACCATATACACAGGTGAATTTGTTAAATCTAGGTGACACGTGTCATGTTTCCTTGCCACATCAACATCAACATGGGAGAATAAATGGTTGCCAAATATCCAAGATGTTGTCATCATGATGATATGTGCCTTTTCCATTTTTAGGCTCTTTGTCAAGCTAGATCGATGACTCTCATGCATCTTATAAAATCCCTGTGCAATTCCATATCAACAGTTGAGATTTACTCTTGGAGTTCCCTTATCGGAGTCATTTTGGAAGAGAAGAACCCAACCAATCCAATGTGCAAATCTGATGGATGGTACAAATACACTCTCAAACATTTTTTTAATTAGGATTGATCAACGATCTTGATCTTCTCTCAAGTATCAAAGCCACCTGGGCAAGTGACACATCAACACGCCAATGAAGCACTATCAGCTCCAATTAGAGAATTCCACGTGGATAGGTGGAACCCTCCAGATACATAGGTTGAAATATCAAAAGTGGGTGAAATGTGTCACACCTTCCTACCACCTCAGTCCCAGAGTGGACCAATATTGAAAATTCACCATGTGTCAAAATGATTTCAGCACGACGGTCTTTTTCTTAGTCAATTTTTGGCTTTTTGAAAAGATAGATTGACGAATTTTGTACATCGTTGGACCTCTCTTTGCATATCCATATATATGGTTGATATTCACTCTTGAAGTTCCCTCTTTAGAGTCTTTTTGGAAGACCAGACCCTGACCACTCTGAGGGGAACCCCTGACGGATGGTATAGATTTTCTCTCGAACCTTTTTCAGGGGGGATGGATCAACGACTGAGATCTCATCGCACCCTTGATAACGCTTAGAGAGATCGATGGTTCAGATTTGATTCATTCCAATAAGGAATCAATTCAATGTTACGTGTGGTCTATCATCAAATAACTATTAGAACCAATCAGAGGTTTCCACGTGGACAGGTGGAACCCACGAAAGGTACCCGAAAGTATATCAAATCTGGGTGACACATGCTGATCTCCTCTTCCACATCAACACCAACGAGTACCAACAACAAGGTGCCATATGTCTATGATGACATCAACATGATAATATTTTCCTTAGACAAACTTTGGTTTCGATCGCTCCTGATCAATGGTCCAGATATTCTCTCGGACCTTTTCAAATGGGACCAATCAATGGTCCATATCTGATCTAGTATAATCTTCGGGGTTCTTGTCATCAAACTTCCTATTTGAAGCCCAAACCTTGATATCTATGAAGGGTGTGCCTTTGATGGATGACTGAGATTACTCACCAAAACCAATCCGACGACTGTTGAGTCTCATAGCTGTGCAGATTTGACTACAAGCGCCCAACAACATAAGAAATTATTACAGAGACTCTTCAAAGATAGAGTTTGAGTGGATATTTTTTCGTGTAGGTTTCCAATTAATCCATGATCTAAGCATATCATAATTCATGCAGGTAAAAGTAATTGATTTTGATCAGAGGAGAAATCACCCAAGAATCAAGAAGGCGTAAATAATATTCAAGAATATGGAAATGGTTTCAAGAAGTGGTTTTAGGGAATGAGGGAGAGAAATAAAAGACAATGAAAGCACCCATTGTTAAGGTTGACACTTTGGGGAGTTAAAGTGTTTCTTGTAAACAAAGTTATTCAACCATAGAAACCTTGAGAATAGTCAGTTGGTAAATGCAACAGGAAACCAGAGATTCATCCCCTACGTTTAAGCTTTAGTCTATAATTCCTTCTTACAGTGTTGTGTTCTTGTAAATCATCTCATCCCATTTTTTCTTTTCTTGTATCAGATATGATTTATAAAATCTTATACAACATATTATACATTGTGTTCAATGTTACTGCATGGCATTTAATCCCGATATAGAAGTGTTTTCCTATGAATGAATGACCATTTCTTATCATCTCTTTCTGCATTTGAATGATATGTAGAGGATACCTCCTTGAATTTGAGTGTATGAAAGTGTTAATTGTTTGAAGCATATATTTATTGATTAGTTTACACTTGTTAGAGCTGCTAAATTTTTAATTTCTCAACATGTTATTCATTTCAAATAGGCTACATGATTCATTATTAGAAGTGCCCTGCATGTTTATTTTGGTCTTTCATCTAATGCACCATTTCATCTATGTTTTAAGCTTGGTTGTATGAAACACTCATAGACATATGCCTTTTATAGTTGAGATAATTTGTCATTTGAGATGACACTGTTTGAGGTCCTATAATTTCAAAAGAGAGAGAGGGAAAAACTTCTCGAATATTGTACAATTATTTTATTGCAAATCTATCCTTAAGATTCATACCAATTCTTAGCACCTGGGGTGCCTCGACATCGTTCCAAAAATAGCTTGGAACATCTCGAGGGATAAAATCCGAAATGGCGCCATTGTTAGGGACGTAAGTTGAAGAAATTTCCCTGGGGATACGTCATTGTGAGTTCTGAGACTTGATGGTGAATAGGCCTTAGAAACTTGGCTGTTAATATTTCACCTCGAGACTCCACATAAGGAAAATATGGCCTCTGCCAAAAGACATACAGGTCACCAAAGTGAATATGTCAAATACAGGTGATGTGGCAGCTAGACAGGCCACGTGTCACCTGTATTTGACATATAGGTTTTGGTGTATATTTTAATGTACAAAGAGAATTTTTAGATATTTCAGTCAGATTTACAGATTCAACACTTTGATGAACAACAAAAGTAAATATTAAATAGGTGACATGTGTCTTTTCTAGCTTCCACATTAGCACCATCGTGGGTCAGTATAAGGTTGTGATGTGTCCAGGCTAACGTTAGTGCTACAATATTTTCCTTATTCGATCTTGGATTTTGGTCGAGCTAGATCAACAAATCTCCTCATGCCCACAATAGATCAACGGTAGAGATCAAGTTGGGGGTCATTGTCAAAAACATTCATTGGGAGTTCCTCCTTAGCTCAAGTTACATAGTTCTGATGAAGACATCGTCATCAACGACCAAGGATAAGATGAGGAAGAGCTGACAACTTGACATGCAAACAGAGCATTGTTAAAGACAACCACTACCTACCACGTGGACATGGGGAACCCCCCTGAAGCCCGTCAAATCACATAAGAATCGGTGACATGTGTCATGTCCTCCCTACCACATTAGTGCTGATGTGAACCAATAGAAATTCATCATGTGTCCATGGTGATGTCAGCACGAAAATACTTTCCTTAGACGATCTTGGATTTTGGTCGAGACAGATCAATGAATCTCCTCGCGTCAGTGAAATATTAATGACATAGATTAGGATGGATATCGTCATTGGAGAAATGAAGAAGAGGTGACAGCATGGACGTCAATAGATCACTATCATAACCAATAAGGTGTTAACACTTGGATAGGTAAAACTCGCCATATTCATAGGTGAATTTTTCAAATCCATTGGACATGTGTCATGTCTCCTTGCCACATTAGCATCAACATGGGAGAATAAAGGGTTGTCACATGTCCACGATGACGTAATCTGACGATTTATGCCTTATTCATTTTTGGGTTCTTGGTCGAGCCATATCGACAACTCTTGTGCCTCTTTGGAGTTCCCTATGCAATTCTAGATCAACGATTGATATTTACTCTCGCGGTTCCCTTATCAAAGTCATTTTGGAAGAGCATACCCTAACCACTCAGATGTGCACCTTAGATGGACAATCCAGATCTTATCTTAGAAATTTTTTAAGTAGAACCCATTAACAGTCCATATCTTCTCCCATGTATCAAAGCCTCCCAGCTAGGTGACACATCAACACACCAGCAAAGCACTGTCAGGGCCAATCAAAGAATGCCACATGGATAGGTGGAACTCACCAGATACACAGGATTAAGTATCAAAAGAGAGTGATACATGTCACACCTTCCTACCACCTCAGTGCCAAATTGGACCAATGACAAGTTGCCATGTGTAAAAATAATGTCAACATGACAGTGTTTGCCTTAGTCAATTTTGGGCTCTTGGTCAAGCTAGATCAATGACTCTCGTGCATCATCGTACCTCTCTTTGCAGCACCAAATATTTGGTTTATATTCACTCTTAGATTTTCCTTATCAGAGTATTGTTGGAAGACTAGACCTTGATCACTCTGAGGGGCACCCCCGATTGATGGTCCATATTTTCTCTCAAACCTCTTTCAGGGGGGACCGATCAACCACAAAAATCTCATTGCATCCTCAATAACACTTATAGAAATTGATGGTTCAGATTTGATTCATGCCCCTATGGTGTTGATTCAACGTTACATGTGGCATGACAACAAAGCATTGTCAGAACCAATCATAGGCTACCACATGGACACGCGAAACCCACCAAAGGTACCCAAAATCATATCAAATTCGGGTGACACATGTCGTTCTCCTTTGCCACATCAACGTCAATGAGGACCAACAACAAGGTGCCATGTGTCCATGCTGACATCAACAAGATAATATTTTCCTTATCCAAACTTTGGTTTTGGTCACTCTCGATCAATGGTCTAAATCTTCTCTCGAACCTTTTCAAATGGGATTGATCAACGACCTAGATCCAATCCGGTATAGTCCATGAGGTTATTATCATCGGACTTCCTGTTTGAATCCCAAACCATGATATCTCTGATGGATGCACCTCTGATCGACGATTGAGATTACTCGTTGAAACCAATCCGACAATTGTTGAGTCTCACGCCCATGCAAATTTGATTTCAAGTGCCCAACAACAGAAGAAATTATTACAGAGACTCTTCAGGGACAAAGCTTGAGTGGATATTTTTTCCTATAGGCTTCCATCTGCCCCATGATATCAGCATAGAATATTTCATGTAGGTAAAAGTAATTAATTTTGACCAGAGGAGAGACCTCCCAAGAATCAATAAGTCGTAAAGAATATTCAAGAAGCTGGAAATGGTTTTAAGGCATGAACGAGAGAAATAAAAGAAAATGAAGGCACCTATTGTTAAGGTCGACAATTTGGGGAGTTAAAGAGTTTCTTGTAACCATAGTTATTCAACCATAGAAAACTTGAGCACAATCAGTTGGTAAATGCAGAAAGAAACCAGAGATTCATCCCCTACATTGAAGTTTCAATATGTAATTCCTTCTTACAGTGTTGTGTTCTTGAAAAGCATCTCCTCCCATTTTTTATTTTCTTGTATTGGATCTGATTTATAAAAGATAAAACAACATATTGTTCATTGTGTTCAGTGTTACTGCATGATGTTTAATCATGATATAGAAGTGATTTCCTCTTAATGAATGACCATTTCTTATCATCTCTTTGTGCATTTGAATGATATGTAGAGGGTACCTCCTTGAATTTGAGTGTATGAAGTTGTTATCTGTTTGATGCATATGTTTATTGATATGTTTACACTTGTTAGAGATTTTGAATTCTTATTTGCTCAGAATGTTATTCATTTCACATAGGCTACAAGATTCATTCTTAATAGTTCATTGTATGTTTATTTTTCTATTTCCTCTAATCCACCATTTCATTTCTCTTTTAAGCTTGGTTGTCTGAAACATTCATAGACATATGCCTTCGATAGTAGAGAGAATTTTTCATTTGAGATGAGACTGTTTTAGGTTCTATAATTTCAAAAGAGAGAGAGGGAAAAAATTCCCAAATATTACACAATTGTTTTATTGCAAATATGGCCTTAAGATTCATCCAGAGTCTTGGCCCCTAGGGTGCCTCGACATCATTCCAAAAACAACCCGGAACATCTCGAGGGATAACATGTAATAAGAGAGTCTTCTCTCCACCCCCCCTCCCCCTTGGAACTCTAATGAGTATATAGATCATGAAGACATGGACAGTAAATCCACAATTCAAACCATGCACAACTATATTACTCACATACTCCAAATCTTGCCAACCTAGAATTTCTTTGATGTTTAAGTAGTGTTTCATGATAATGTTGTTTTGGATAACATGAATTCCATTACCACTCTTACAAAATGAAGGTAGTGTCATGGAATTCCATGGGGATTATAAAACCTCACAAAAAACTTGTGATAACAACTAATGTGAACATGCATCAAAATCTTGAGTTCATGTATTTGCAAGAAGTTAATGTATGTGTCTTTTTTTTAAGAGCTCTTTCAACTACAATTTTGCTAAATGAGCTTGTTTTTACCAATACCCATGAAGGAAGGGGATATGCACCCTCATGTCCCCAATGAGTTATTGTGGTTCTAAATTTGGGAACTCATCCTATGCAAATATTAGTTTGGANAAGAGCTCTTTCAACTACAATTTTGCTAAATGAGCTTGTTTTTACCAATACCCATGAAGGAAGGGGATATGCACCCTCATGTCCCCAATGAGTTATTGTGGTTCTAAATTTGGGAACTCATCCTATGCAAATATTAGTTTGGATTATGTTGAACTTGAATGACCACATCTTGGGCCTAGCAAACTTTTATGCAACCAATGTTGATGAAGAAAGGAGAAACCCCTAAAGATGGATCGTTGATGAGCCTTTGGAAGCTCACTATCTTACATGAAAATATTTTAATATGGTTGGTGCGTAAGAAGGTAATGAAGGAATGATCCTTGTCATATTCCATAAAGAAGAGAAATAATCTGGATTGGTTCTTAAATCTAGGGTTGGTTTTACAACCCTAAAAAGTTCAAAAGGAGTGATTTGAATAAGTTGTGGTTTAATTGGTCAAATTCTATAAGTTTCTTGAGATTGTCCTCAAAAAATGTGTTAGGTCCATGATGTTTGAACATTAACACATCTTTCTTGATTATGGGGGAGCTAGGCCTGTTCCTTACTAAGGGAGGCCACACTATCAAACCACAAGCACATTTACTTTTCCATTTCAAGTGTTTCCACTAAAATACCTATGACTAATAACCCACTATATTATGAATGTTTCTCACTTGAAGAATGAATGCTACTTGAGTTGTATCAAAACTATATGTAATCTCATTTCAACATTGAGGGGAGAAGATGATTGGATTAAATGGTGGGAATACATCATCGCTTGATCCACCACATCCTTGAGAGGTTATGGTCAACAACTTGTCTTAGTTTCATGGAAGCGGCATAAGGTTGTCAAGGATGAACATGATGAACTTAAAAAATTGTCAATGGATTGAAATTTTTTGAAAGTAATTCAAGGCACCAAGATTTAGTGTAATTTGAAAGTTGATGAAATTCAAAGCACCCAAGGAGCCTAGTTGCAATTCAGAGTACATTGGCTTAAGATTGACAATCAACAAACACAAAAATTGTTTAGAACATTGGATTTAAAGGAATATATGGAAAACATGCATATGATCAAGACCCCCAATGGGAGACATGACCTAGAGGAGGCCATTGAAAAAGAGTTTGTCTCAATCACATGGCCTCACCGAGGAATATAGGGTTTCCATGCAATCATAAGTGCACATTGTCTCTTAAGAATTTTCAAAAACTCAAGCAAGGATGTGTGACCAACAACTCACTTTGGATGGGTTGACACTACATTGCCAAATATGGGCAAGGATAAGTTCCCCAAACTATACAATGTTTTGCTCAAATTCTATAAAGCAACCTAAGATTGTTGGCATAGACCCACTTTGAGTGTACAAGGAAGTAATTAGAAAATAATGATTGGATCCAGTTTCAACAAAGAGTCATTTTCTTCATCTCCAAACTATGGGGTAGTAGAAGACCTATTGTGATCCGGATTTATGTAGGAACACAATGAAATACAAAAATACACATAAACGCAGAGATGCAGCAGAAATAAGACTTCATTTCATTAATAACAAATGACTGAAATATGCTTACAGACAGAATGGAAATAAACTAGCTAGGGCGCTAATAGCTTATCTCTGAGAAGAGATGTGGCTGCTACTCGCTTCCGTGAGAAGATGATTACAATGAGGCTCTAGAGGCCTTTTTACAATAGACGAGAATTCCAAAAGTCATAGACATCCAAAAACCTAACCCTAGGAGATGAAGCGCCAAAAGTCATGTGGGCCCCGTTTGGGTAAGTTAGGACATCAACTTCCCGGGGTCGTAACTTTTGCATACGATCT
>SNQJ01S0197965.1:0-12932 GCA_010110895.2 Picea sitchensis
GAAACAAACACTTATTTTCGCAATTATGCTTACCTGTGAAAATGTTGTGTCTAAAGATGCAATGTGTAAGCATTGTAACTCAACTTTCAGGGATCGACCATCACTCCTTTCCCTTGGTAGTTCCTCCGTGGGATCATGGCAGTTATGTGACGCCCCATTCCAAATTATTTCAAAAAATAATAAGCAAAAAGAGCACAATTAAATTAGATACATTGAATTCCCTATGATAAATGATTTACAACAATTTAAAGATTAAGATCTATCAACTAGTCACTCGATCCATTAAATATTTGCAAAAATAAAGTAATACACTAGCGTGATTTGTTTTTGTTACATGATGTATTCAAAAAATTTAGGCAAAGCATCCACCCAATTTGTTTCTTAATGAAATGGGTATTGTATATTTATACCTATGACCCACAGAGAAATATGAAAATGTTTCCATCTAAAAACTAGAACACAAAATAAAATGGTCTGCAAAATATGGGAGTTCCTAATTCAAATTAGAGAAGCGAATTTGTGATCTCTCTCCTCTTCCTTCCAGTACTTTGGGCCGTTTGATCACATTTCCACATAATAGCACGCATCACTCGAGTGTCGATTTTTCTTCTACAGAGTTTACAATTTAGAACATACAACTATTATATGGAAGCTGTAAATAAATCTAGAATGCTCGTAGGCATACCAAAGGTCAGAAAATAGCTCCTTAAGAAGTGTTACTTGGTAGATTGAATTAAGAAAATAAGATTATGTGCCTTGGTATTAAGAATTGAATCGTAATTAATCATCATTTCTAGGAAAATAATTGTCCTCACCTCACTTAAGGACGAGAATTGGAGGTTCATTGATGTATCACTCTTTGTTTCCAAAGTATCCAAAACAACACACCTTTTCTCATTCGACCAACTCCAGAGTGGTTGAGGATTGTCGAATGAGACTATAGTTCTTTCACGATTTGTTTTCATACTTCATTGAGTTGTAAATCTGAATGTATCCCCTTTCAATGCCTTCGTGCTGCTAGGGTTCTTCGTTAACTCCTTCATTGAAGTGCTTTGGTAATTGTCACACTTAATTTCCTTTGTTGGGTTGGTGCAAAAATCCCATTTCCATCTCCAATAGCCTGTCCAATGAGGACTCGTAGGCCAGGGAATCAGGGCGGAGGATGTAGAATCAACAATCATTGAATGTTGATGCTGTCGAGCCCGAGGCAACTTCGATGGAACTATGATCGAGGTAAAAGAGGCTTGTATGAAGCATGAAAGTGCTGAGTTTCCCATCTCCGTGGCCATATTCTTGCATGCTTGAGCATGGAAATGAATCCTCTAGATCCTCTCTTGTGTGGACAGGAGTCCCATCTTATTGAAGCCTCTTCTGCATTATCATTCTAGGCGGGTAGTTCTCTGAGGAAAGAGCGAGACTCTTAGTTTCAAGAGAATATTGATGAGTATAATTATTTTGTGGGTCCATGTGTGTGACATCCCCAAAAATAAAGTATATTTGAAATTTAAAATTTGTTGGAAATTATTTCGTTTTTAGTAAATTCGAATTTGGAATTTGTTTTCCATTTATGGCAAATCCGAATTTCAAATTTGATAATTGTAATTAAATTATTATGACTATTGGGCAGATACCTGATTTAACCCAACAAACTATTTGACTTGACACTTGTATGAAAACATAATATTTTATATTGATTGCAGGAGGAAAAGTGGAACAACCATGTTAAAATCATCTTACCATGACTCCATGAGTGGGGAACATGTTGGAACTACCTCTGGGCTAATTATTACAAGTGGAAAATCAGAGATTTGTCCATTGGTAGCCCCTAGAAATCAAGCATTTAGAAAGCTGCGAAAATTCCCAAGGGTAAAAGAAAGACCTAGGCAAAAGGATCATTGTGTTAAATAGCATATGTGAGGAGGAAGGACACTGCCGAGTATGCGGGAAAGAGACTACTGTTAGTTTTTTTGTTCGTGCTATTATGAACACTACTGATTTAGTGTGAGGCAAGATGAGTCTGCAAAAATTGAAAGAAATTGATGAGGATGACTTTTCCGAGTTAGCCCTTATGGATTCATGGTCAGGCTAGGGGGTGGATTGGGCAAGTGAATTTGACAGCCTTGTCTTACGGTTGGGAGGAACGTGACTGTTCCCTTTGTCTCCCCACGAAGTGATCCAGATATGCATTCTAACTCCTATGTTTAGAATGACTAAATTGGTTATTGGAATGTATCTATCATTTAGATTGGAATAATATCATGGATGAATTTTGTTCGCTGTTGTGAAGCACAAAAATTACAGAATGTCATCAGACTTAGTACTGAATAATTTTGTCGACTTAAAGCATATAATGAATAATGAAGTTCCTTTTCCTTACTTGTGATACATGAAGAATGCATGTGGCCAATTCTAGAATTTATTCTATAGACTAGGTTATTACTGCATATATATATATATATACTTATGATGGAACTAGTATGGAGTACTAACCTTCTATATATATATATACCTGGATGTATTTATTATAGATATATATGTATATAAGTATGTCTATTTTCTTGGCTTTCACTCGACATGAACATGATAGAAGAAGAATTCAGACTCAATGTCGATAACATAAATTATAAGTTATAATTACACATGTACAGACCAGTCCTACATTCTGTAAGTAATCATTTCCAACAAACATGCAATTATGATAACAGGAACATTTACGAAATGACAGGAACTATAGGGAACATTTTTGATATACATATTCCTTTTCCTTATTATCAAGCGTTATCGCAGATTGTTCATAAGGACTTTGTAACATTATAAAGAGTTGTACATATTTCAAGAATTTTAGATGAAAAACCTAATGAATATACCATACCACACCGAACAACCAAAGCAGGGCCAACAGATCTATATACGATGACAATTTGTATAAAGAAATAATCCAGATGTAGTGTACAGAGTCGAGAATTCTCAATCCCTTTGTTATATATAAGCAGATTCAAGCCTGTATAATTACTTATTGTATAGATCCAATCAAACCCTCTGTGAACGGAAATACTATAAATTCAAACAATTCGTATATACGAAAGTAAGGAAATTTAGGAACATACTGAATACATCTCAAAATATATCTAGTAGCCTGCCAAACTAATTGAAAACTTAGATTGAATAATACCTCGGTAAATATGAAAGGATTTCACACCCAGTACTCTTAGTTTGCCGAAGGCATATGTTGTTAAATTTAAGGATAAAGTTACAAAAATAAAAGAATATAAACTATCAGGAATTCCAATATAACAAGAAAATTTAGATCGTATATATTTTCCTTTCCAAGATTCGAGACAGGGGTTGGTAAAAGAAAACCCGACTAAGCCATTCGGTTAGACCCTTTATTTTTCCAGTCGACTCTCATAGGTCACAAAATTGATCCTGTAGGTCACCGCTGGATTTTGCATTAGCATTTTTGAAACAAACACTTATTTTCACAATTATGCTTACTTTTGAAAACGCTGTGTCTAAAGATGCAATTTGTAAGCATTGCAACTCAACTTTCAGGGATCGGCCATCACTCCTTTCCCTTGGTAGTTCCTCCATGGGATCATGGTGGTTATGTGATGTCCCATTCCAAATCCTTGCACAAAATAATAAACAAAAAGAACACAATTAAGTTAGATACATTGAATTCCCTGTGATAAATGATTTACAACAATTTAAAGATTAAGATCTATCAACTAGTCACCCGATCCATTAAATATTTGAAAAACTAAAGTATTACACTAGCGTGATTTGTTTTTGTGACAGGATGTATTCACAAAATTTAGACAAAGAATCCACCCAATTTGTTTCTTAATGAAATGGGTATTGTATATTTATACCTATGACCCACAGAGAAATATGAAAATGTTGTCATCTAAAAACTAGAACGCAAAATAAAATGGTCTGCAAAATATGGGAGTTCCTAATTGAAATTAGAGAAGCGAATTTGTGATCTCTCTCCTCTTCCTTCCAGTACTTTGGACCGTTTGATCACATTTCCACATAATAGCACACATCGCTCGAGTGTAGATTTTTCTTCTGCAGAGTTTACAATTTAGAACATACAACTATTATATGGAAACTGTAAATAAATCTAGAATGCCTGTAGGCATACCAGAGGTTAGAAAATAGCTCCTTATGAAGTTTTACTTGGTAGATTGAATTAAGAAAAGAAGATTATGTGCCTAACACTAGTATTAAGCATTGAATCGTAATTAATCATCATTTCTTGGAAAATAATTGTCCTCACCTCACTTAAGGATGGGACTTGGAGGTTCTGTGGAGAAATCCCATAAAATTATTTACAAGGCATCCGTTGGATAGCTACACATAAAGAAATCTCCAGTCATCATTCGACTCCGCTGGATTTACATCACATGCATGTTCTATTATGATCCTGTAGCCATGCTTCCTCTCCGCTATAACGTATCACACATCATGAAATGAACATTATAGAAACAATTTTTGTGTAAATTGTTATATTATAAACAATTTTTCCCTCTCTGTTTTCTCTGCTTTTTGTGTAAACTGTTATATCAGAAACCGTTTCACCCTCTCTATTTTCTCTGCTTTTTTTGTAAATTGTTATATCAGAAACCGTTTCTCCCTCTCTTTTTTAAGACCGTTAAATTATCTGCCCACTCCACTTTCTCTTCCATTCCCAACGGCTAAAATATCTGCCCGCTCCACGTTCAAATTGCAATAAAAATTCTATTTGATGGATAAACCATTCAAAGGTCTTGTGGCATCAAGTTCAAACATACTCTCTCATGCTTTTCTCCTATCGTGACCGAGTCCATAAACCAACGAGTATTTGGATAGCTACACATAAAGAAATCTCCAGTCATCATTCGACTCCGCTGGATTTACATCACATGCATGTTCTATTATGATCTTGTAGCCATGCTTCCTCTCCACTATAACGTATCACACATCATGAAACACAAACGTATCACACATCATGAAATGAACATTATAGAAATTATGTAAACTATGTTTTTTTTGTGTAAACTATTATATTAGAAACAATTTTTCCCTCTCTGTTTTCTCTGCTTTTTATGTAAACTGTTATATCAGAAACTGTTTCTCCCTCTCTGTTTTCTCTGTTTTTTTTGTAAATTGTTATATATGAATCTGTTTCTCCCTCTCTTTTTTAAGAATGTTAAATTATCTGCCTGCTCCACATTCTCTTCCATTCCCAACGACTAAAATATCTGCCCGCTCCACATTCTCTTCCATTCCCAACGACTAAAATATCTGCCTGCTCCACGTTCAAATTGCAATAAAAATTCTATTTGATGGATGAACCATTCAAAGGTATTGTGGCATCTAGTTCGAACATACTCTCTCATGAATTTCTCCTATCGTGACCGAGTCCATAAACCAACGAGTATTTAGATATCTAATTACCTTTCAACACGTGCCACTGTAACTTCTTAGTGGCCCTGGATTCCCTTGAACACTCAATCCCTTGCCACTTAGAACACATGTTACTTTAAGTTTAGTCGTAGAATGTTAGTGGCGTTGGATTTCTCTTCCGATGATCCATGGATAAAGTTAATTTTGCATTTTCAATATTTAGTAGTGTAGTTTAATAATCTTATTATTTGGATTTGTGTTTGAAATTTTTTGTGTAAATATTAATAACTGATATAGTATATTTGATTGTAATAATATATTTTAAAGGTATTGAATTTATTTATGTATTTAAAATAATAGTTTTAGAAATATAAATTGTAATTTAATTGAAATTTATATAATTAAAATTAATAATTATTATGGGAAAAAATACAAATTTGATAATATTTAGATTTTTAATTTTTTTAATTTTTTATAATAAAATTATGAAAATATTTTTTAAAGGTGAAAAGATAAGAAAAACAAATATTCTTTATATTAAAAATATGATAATGATATAAATCTCAAAGTCATGGTTAAAAATAATAAAAAAAGGAAAATTTATATTAAAAATATTTGAAAAATATGATAATGATATAAATCTCAAAGTTATGGTTAAAAATAATAAGAAAAATAAAATTTAAAGACATTTTTTTTTTTTTTCTATTTTGGAAGTTTATTTAGTTAAATTTCATTTTTTTTTAAAAATGTATAGTGGTTTTTTTTTATTCTAACTATAAGAGATTTATAAAAAAATGTTGGCTATAAGAGATTTAATGCTCGTATGCTATACCAACAACACATCAAAAGTTTATCTATCTAAACTGTTTGAAATAAGTTTTTTATTATCCTTTGTCTATCTAGATTATCCTCTTTCTAGCCAAGTGAGACATAATTGTGTCATGAAAAGCTATAGCAACAACGTGGGCCTCTTGTTGAATGCACATTGAGGGATATTGCTTTATTCTTTTAGTCAGAGGAGTCTAAGAGGAAGAGCTCCCTCCTCGCCTATAACCTCGATGGTAGCCTCTTCTAGGGGACATCTTGTTGTTCACTTGAATGTTAGACCCAAGAAAAATGTGAATCCATGGAGAATCCAGTGATGTCTCACTCTTTGTTGCCAAAGTATCCAAAACAATGCACCTTTTCTCATTCGACCAACTCCGGAGTGGTCGAGGGTTGTCGAATGAGCCTATAGTTCTTTCACGATTTGTTTTCATACTTCATCAGATTGTAAATCTGAATGTATCCCTTTCAATGCCTTCATGCTGCTAGGGTTCTTAGTTAACTCCTTCATTGAAGTGGTCTGGTAATTGTCACACTTAATTTCCTTTGTTTGGTTGGTGCAACAATCCCATTTCTGTCTCCAATAGCCTATCCAATGAGGAGCCGTAGGCCAGGGAATCAAGGTGGAGGATGTAGAATCAACAATCATTGAATGTTGATGCCGTCGAGCCTGAGGCAACATCGATGGAACTATGATCGAGGTAAAACAGGCTTGTATGAAGCATGAAAGTGCTGAGTTTCCCATCCCCGTGGCCATATTCTTGCATGATTGAGCATGGAAATGAATCCTCTAGATCCTGACCCATGTGGACTTGAGTCCCATCTTATTGAAGCCTCTTCTGCATTGTCATTCCAGGTGGGTAGTTCTCTGAGGAAAGAGAGAGACTCTTAGTTTCAAGAGCATATTTATGAGTAGAATTATTTTGTGGGTCCATGTGTATGACATCCCCAAAAATAAAGTATTTTTGAAATTTAAAATTCGTTGGAAATTATTTCGTTTTTAGTAAATTCGAATTTGGATTTTTTTTTTCAATTTATGGCAATTCCGAATTTCGAATTTGATAATTGTAATTAAATTATTATGACTGTTGGGCAGAGACCTGATTTGACCCAACTAACTATTTGAATTGACACTTGTATGATAAAATAATATTTTATATTGATTGCAGGAGGACAAATGGAACAACCATGTTAAAATCAGCTGACCATGACTTCATGAGTGGGGAACATGTTGGAACTACCTATGGGATGATTATTACAAGTGGAAAATTAGAGATTTGGCCATTGCCAGCCCCTGGAAATCAAGGATTTAGAAAGCTGCGAAAATTCCCAAGTGGGAAAGAAAGACCTAGGCAAAAGGATCATTGTGTTAAATAGCATATGTGAGGAGGCAGGACACTGCCGCGTATGCGGGAAAGAGACTACTGTTATTTTTTTTGTTCGTGCTATTATAAACACTACTGATTGAGTGTGAGGCAAGAGGAGTCTGCAAAAACCGAAGTACATTACCGAGGAGGAGTTTTCCGAGTTAGGCTTCATGGATTCATGGTCAGGCTAGGGTGTGTATTGGGCAAGTGAATTTGACTGCCCTGTCCTACGATTGGGAGGAACGTGGATGTTCCCTTTGTCTCCCTACAAAGCGATCCAGATATGCATTCTATCTCCTTCTCTGTTTAGAATGACTAAATTGGTTATTGGAATGTATCTGTCATTTAGATTGGAGTAATATCATGGATGAATTCTGTTTGCTCTTGTGAAGCATAAAAATTATAGAATGTCATCAGACTTAGTATTGAATAATTTTGTCGACTTAAAGCATATAATGAATAATGAAGTTCCTTTTCCTTACTTGTGATACATGAAGAATGCATGTGGCCAATTCTAGAATTTATTCTATAGACTAGGTTATTACAATATATATATATATATACTTATGTTGGAACAAATATGGAGTACTAACCTTCTATATATATATATATATATATATATACTTGGATGTATTTCTTATAGATATATATGTATATAAGTATGTCTATTTGCTTGGTTGGCACTCGACATGAGCACGATAGAAGAAGAATTCAGACTCAATGTCGATAGCAGAAATTATAAGTTATACTTACACATGTAGAGACCTGTTCTACATTCTGTAAGTAATCATTTCCAACAAACATGCAATTATGATAATAGGAACATTTATGAAATGGTAGGAACTATAGGGAACATTTTTGATATACATTATCCTTTTCCTTATTATCAAGCGTTATCGCAGATTGCTCAGAAGGACTTTGTAACATTATAAAGAGTTGTACATATTTCAATAATTTTAGATGAAAAACCTAACGGATATACCATACCACACCGAACAACCAAAGCAGGGCCAACAAATGTATATACGATGACAATTTGTATAAAGAAATAATCAAGATGTAGAGTACAGAGTCGGGAAATCTCAATCCCTTTGTTATATATAAGAAGATTCAAGCTTGTATAATTACTTATTGTATAGATCCAATCAAACCCTCTGTGAACGGAAATAATATAAATTCAGACAATTTGTATATATGGAAGTAAGGAAATTTAGGAACATATTGAATACATCTCAGAATATATCAAGTAGCTTGCCAAACTAATTGCAAACTCAAATTGAATATTACCTCGGTAAATGTGAAAGGATTTCACACCCAATACTCTTAGTTTGTCGAAGGCATATGTTGTTAAATTTAAGGATAAAGTTACAGGAATAAAAGAATATAAACTATCAGGAATTCCAATATAACAAGAAAATTTAGATCGTATATATTTTCCTTTCCAAAAGCTGAGATAGGGGTCGGTAAAAGAAAACCCAACTAAGCCATTCTATCAGACCCTTTAGTTTTACAATCAACTCTTGTATTGGATCTTGGAAACATTTTTACAGAGTCATAAAAATGAACAATCTCTACCACAGTCTACCCTAAATGCCTAAGCTTCTTGGAAGGGTAGAATGGAACCCGAATAACTTTGGCGCGGGTGATCAAAATTGCACTTCATATCTTCGCGCGATTGAAACCCTTTATATTGCAAAAGACATCTTTTTAGTTTTGATCAATAGAGATGGAAGATTTAGGTTAATATTAAGAAAAATAGCCGAAGTAATACTCATCTGTAGTTGGAGGGGTTTGATATCCTTCACCACTACAATGAACTGCGTGGCTCCCAGGCCGAGAAGGGAGGAGGGTCCTGAAATCTCCCTGGTGGGTACCCTCGTAAAGAAAATCAGAGAGGCCCACCATTAGCTTTATGGACCGGTAAATAACCAGAAGAAAATTTTAAAGGTTGTTTATTCGAATGCTGAACATGTGTCTATATGTCATACGATAGTTATAAACCAACCTTTAACTCAAAGTAAAATGTAAGGATGAGATTTTGCGGGCCAATAACCATTATCACTAAAATCTGTTTCAACTCTGTAATTTAGCTTAGATACAGACACAATACAATGCCGAAAACCCCAGTCGCGCTTACCCCTTTTGAAATGTATTCAGATTTGTAAGAGGAGGAGCAAGAACAACATAAACCCCAATCGCCCTTAGTATGTTTCATAGAGTACAATATTTTTCTTAAGATTTATATCGACTACCAACCCTTTTTATGAATGGTCCCCAAACAATAAGTGTACAGTCAAACATTTTTGTCAAATAATCGGACAACCGAGAACCCGAGAATAACCTTCTTACCAGACGCCCAACTAGGTTAGAGATGACATTCAAAGTGTGCTTGAGTGACTCACGTATTGGGGATTAAGCATAACAATGGGAACATATGAAACCCTAACCTAATAAACTTCAGAGCCATAGTTATAGCGAAGCACAATGTATGCTAGGGAGAAATCTAGTACTTAAACCAGTGATTACAGAACTAAAAATAAAAAAGCTACCTACGTGAATTCATGAACAAGAGTTATAAATAACAATAAGATGGAGCAACCTTGTAGAGTGTTTGATTAAGGATTTTAGTTTTAGATTTATATGCTTACCGATAGGAGGAGTAATCCTGAGAGGTGCTCCTTGCCACCATTCTCCTCATGCCGAGAGCGGTCTAGAAGAACCATGGAGGTGTAACGTGTTTTCTTTCGGAGCAAGTTTGTTCAGAATGACCTCAAACAACTACGGTTACCCTAAAACCCCAAACCCCGCTCTTATTTAATGCGAAGAGTACAACCAAGAATGCACCATGTGATATGAGTGACTTGGTGTGTTTGGATTGGATGAGGGTACATGATCGACTCTCGTCCTTCATCCACCTCCATTAATGGTGAGTCATATATTAACTCTCGATTGTCAACCTCCTGCCATTTAATTTATTTCGTGGAGACAAGGGTGAGCCTCCTCAAAACCCTATGTTCGAAAATATCAATCCTTTGATTACTTCTAGTCAGGTTAGTATCGGTAGTTACACTGGGTCTACACCTAGAAAGATTAACCAATTGTCTGCTTGGAGTTCTACTATTAACTAGAACTTAGGCTGCAGGTGAAGAGAAGACTCTCTGTCTAGAATTAGTTACCAAGGGAGTCATCGAAGTCATATTTACCTAGGGAAAGCCAAATAGTTGAGTGCAATGACGAAACATTTAGAATACGACACCCTTACTATGTGTACAAAGTATTATTCTTGGGTTTTGGAGTCTAAAGTTGCGCGTCCATGTTTTACAAATAATCTAGGGCCCTAAGTCCTAGGGTCATGTATTTCCTTTCTTCCAAAGGATAACCTTTTAATCCCCTTGTAAAATCTAGTAGGACTTAAACAAAAGTTGAAAGGAAAACTCTGGATGTTGAGTCTGTTATATGCGGAACAGGAAGGTGAATACTTTAGGTATCAGAGTGTCACATTAAAAATTAAATGGATATTTCAGTAAGTATGAGTATGTGTTACAGTTTTAGAGTTTTAATGTACCTTAGTATATATATATATTTTTTATGAAATTGAGGTATATTACACATGGTATCAGAGAGAAAGTTACAACACTGGACCTGAACAGGGCCACATTAGTCACTTAAGCATATGTTGTGATTTATGAAAAACTAATAAACCTTTTTTTTCCAAACAGAAAGCCCTTTCTGTTTTGTGATAATTATGGAAGCTCAGGACGATGCAGAAATTAGGATGGAGGGAAATATAGAGTAGATACCTCCTGGAGATCCAAGACATAACAACGACAGAAGCTCACTCACGAAAGTGTTGGAAACAACGAGGAATCTTATTGTTGAACTACAGGTTTTCAAAGTCGACAAAGAGAAACTGAAGAAAGCACAACAGGAACAACAAGAGATAAACAAAGTCCTACTACCCAGTATAGTGACCAAGAAAATCCCGAAGGACGATAATAACGACGAAGAAGTCAGCACGAGAGCTTCCAAGAACTCAGGATCAGAAATAGAAAAAGGTGACAACTCGTCTGAAGGAACACCTTCAGCTGAATACAAAACTAAAACAGATAGAAAAAGGAAACAAGTAGACCACCTTGAAGGAGAATTCAAAAAGATCAAACCAACTACATTCAATGGAGAATCCAAGACAGGAGAAGAAGCTCATGCATGGTTGCTGGACATCAAGAAATACTTCTAGATCTACAACTACTCCAGTAATATGAAGGTCAGAATGGCCATCTACAATCTGAAAGGGAAGGCCAACATTTGGTGGCAAGACCTGAAATTGGCCAAGGGCCTAAAGGAGAAACAGTTGGAATGGTCTGACTTTAAGAAGTATTTCAAGAAACAATACCTTTCTGAAAGCTAATATGAAAGGAAAACAAAAGAATTTTATGAACTAAGGCTTGGACAAATGATAATGGAAGAAATTATAAATAAATTCCTGGAACTATTAAGTTTCATACCTTACATCCGAGAAGATAAGGTAAAAATAAAACGATTCTTAAGTTGTTTACTGCAGTCCTACCGGGACATAATTGAATTTGACAACCCCAAATCATTAAGTGAAGTGTTCAGGAAAGCACGAATGTGCTATGATCAATACAAACAACATACAGAGTTTCCTAAAGCCTGGAGGGATAAGAAACAAGAACAGATGAATCAACGAAATAAGGCATACCAACCAGCTCCCTATCGGAACGCAACAAAAAGCTTCCTAAGGAAAGACTTTCACACAAACCATCCAAGCACACATGGAGGCGGTAAACCAGTAAACTTGGGAACAAAGAAATTCGGGGATAATCCCCGGGAACCATTAAAGTGTTGGGAATGTGGGGAACCTCATCTCAGGAGGAACTGTGTAATGTCCCCACTTTGGGACATCATCACAGTGCAGAGATTTATGATGACCAAAGTAGCCAGGTGGATGTTATAGCGAGTACAGGGGTATTTGAGATGCATTGTGGGTTCCATATTGCATTGATCATCATATTCCATCATTACGAGACATTTCGCATAGGTCGGCTTTGGTTTCGTTGCATTCCGACGATTTCCATGATTTTGGCTATTTTGAGCTATAAGTCAATGAAATTCATTGAAGAGGTCATTTTGGGCACATTACTTGGAGGAACCCCTCAGTGTAATAGCTCATTGGAATTGAGAAGAGAAACACTACAGGATGGGATGGATAGAAGTGACTTTCAATGGCTAGGGAAGCCACAAGGAGAGATAAGGAGATTTTCAGAGGTAAAAAGGTTAATTAATTAATTAAAGTGATTTAATTAATTAATTAAATATTAATAAAAAGAA